>JARBWK010002863.1:0-13876 GCA_030556195.1 Anolis apletophallus | reverse complement strand
CCCATTCAGTCCCAACCCACACTGAATGCCCCCTTGATTCCTTCAGCTGATGCCTTGTGATCCATAGCCTTCCTTGTGAAGAAGAACCAAGAGACTTTGAAACAAGAGACAAAAATCAATATCATGACTAAAGTAAAATATCCAAAAATCTAGATGACAAACCAAAATTGAATTATTGAAAAACAACTATGAAGAAGTATGGAAAGAGATACAGAAAGACCTACAAAGGGGGAAGACTTTAGACCAGGGGTGCTCATTAGGTAGCTCGGGAGCTACTAGTAGATCTTTGGCCCTCTTCCAGGTGATCTTCGGGCCTCACCAGCCGGATGGGGTGCTCCAGCCATGCGCGCACACACCCTGCGCGCACGCACGCTCCTGCTGCTGGCTTCCGCTCTCGCGGTGCTTCTTTTGCCTGCGGGGCATTGCAGGAGGGAGCGCCCTGCCTCTCGTCCAGAAGCGGCTGTGCAGCCTCCGTTGCCGGCGAGACAGGCAGGGCAGAGCGCTCCCTCTGGATGCCCCGCCCAGTGCTTTCTCCTTCCTGCAATGCTCCGTAGGCAAAAGAAGCGCTGCGCGGGCAGAAAACAACAGCAGGAGCATGCGCGGCGGCGGAAGTGTGCGGCGGTGGGAGCGCGCGGCGGTGGGGGCAGGTAGATCTTTTGGACTTGGTTGCTTTAAGAGTAGCTCGCATGCTGAAAAAGTGTGAGCACCCCTGCTTTAGACCCGTCTCTTTTGGTGAGAATGTCAACAATCAAAATGAATGTAATCTCAAGAATGTTATATTCATTTCAGGCCTCCCCAATTGTGTCAGAAGAAGCGCTCTTTGAAGCCCGGGAGAAAGAATCGACAAAACTCATTGGGAAGAATTAAAGACCCAGAGAAGAAATGAGCTGTCCCTGATTGTGTCCTCTCTGGAGCTTCCCTGTGTTGGGACGCCGTTTTGCTGAGATGATGTCAGAGTTCTGTTTTCATAGCTACTGGGGGCCAGATGTTGTTCATTCCCATGGTTTCCTCCTTCCTGTGGAAATGGCCCACCTGCTGCTTGTGGGTGTCCATGGCACCTCTGTGTGGCCTGGCACGTGGTGGAGAGAGAGGCCCAGCATTTCTGTGTCACAGCAACACAACACTCAAACACAGGGGAACTCCAGACAGGAAGAATGAGGGACAGCCCATCAGCTCTCAAGGAAGGATTCCCGCAGGCAGGAACATACCCTGGCCTGTGGTTGTTCAGCTGTTCAGCACAGAAGGGCTCCAGCCCCCCTTTGGCCCTCTGGAGGAGGACTGCGAAGAAGACCCACCACAAGGAGAGGGAGGGGGAGGGGGAAGGGAGACCCCCAGGCAGCACACTGGCCTCTCCCAGCTGGGCAGGGAAGGGTGGAGGGGAGGGAGTGTGGTTCCTAGAGAGACAGGAAAGGGGGGGGGTCTAAGGAGGCCCACTTCCTCCCTACCTCTCTAGGAACCACACTCCCTCCCCTTAACCCTTCCTTGCCCAGCCACACACTGGAAGGAAGGAGGGGGAAGGGCTTCTCTCTCTCCAAAGCCCAGCTGGAACCAAAGGACTGGCTGACCCTTGGAAGCCTTTTCCCACTTCAGGATTCTATTATTATCATTATCATTATCATCACCATGATTATTAAGCAGAGGCAGACTGGCCATCTGTCAGGAGTGCTTTGATTGTGCATTTCCCTTATGGCAGAAGGAGGTTGGACTGCTGGCCATCTGTCAGGAGTGCTTTGATTGTGCATTTCCCTTAAGGCAGAAGGTTGGACTGGATGGTCCCTTGAGGCTCAAGGGTCCCAGCAAACAAACCCACTTAGGTAAAGTAAAACAGAGTCTTTTATTTGAGCAAAGTCCTGGAGGAACTTGGTACAGATCTTAGTCGTTCTTAGCAGTTTCAAAAGCAAACATTTAACTTTCAAAAAGGGATAAAACAGCTCCCTTGAAGGCTCTTCCTTTCTCTTCCTTAGCTGCTGGGAAAAGGATTGAAGAATCCCCCTTTAGCCTCCACCAATTACTCTAGCCTTGAGTAACTATTTAGGAGAGGATCCTTTCCTAAACTAACTCAGGACCAGTTTTAAAGGCAGAACTACTGGAGTTGCAGATAGGTAGCCCCAAAGCCACAAACACAGCAAGTTGAGGTACTTACGATGGCCTTTTCTAAGCTGACCTAGCTTGACCAAGACACACCTGAGTCGTTCTCTAGCCAGGAGAAGACTAAAAAAGATCTCAAAATGGAGGATGGTGCCTAGGAGAAAAGGCGGGGTTTTAAACTCAAAGGGATACATTTTGCAGGGCACCTAGCAAGTTCTGCAAAATTGTCTACAAAAAACTTGCAAACATCAGCCACTGGGGTGCTACTGAGCTTGCATTGGCCCTGGAAAGATTGCAAGGGATGCTTTATCCTGAAACTAAGTAAAACCTGTCTGGGGACGGAACGATTACTATTATCATTATTATAATCATCATCATCATTATTAAGCAGAGGCAGACTGGCCATCTGTCAGGAGTGCTTTGATTGTGCATTTCCCTTATGGCAGAATGAGGTTGGACTGGATGGCCCTTGGAAGTCTCTTCTCACTTTAGGATTCTATTACTATTATCATTATTATAATCATCATCATCGTTATTAAGCAGAGGCAGACTGGCCATCTGTCAGGAGTAATTTCATTGTGCATTTCCCTTATGATTAAGCAGAATTGGTGCTTTTAGCAGAAGTACAGTCAGAGGAGAGTGATGCACAAGCACAGGCCTTAGTATAGCGAGATAGCTTGCCAGAAATCATGCTGGCAGCCAAGACGAGAATAATGCACTCTGATTGGTACGTAAGGCACACGCAGTGATTTGCCAGGGAACATCATGTGCCTTTCCTGATAACACAAGCCGTGATTGGCCTAGCTAGCACCCAGCGTGCGTTTGTTTACATTGTTACTGATTGGTAGGAACCACGCATGGGCAAATGAAACCGTTCCTCCTTGCTGGCACAGAGGGACGGCTTAGAAATGTTGCAAATTCAGTACAGGATGCTCATATAGCAGATAACATACTGTGGGAATGAAGAATTAATACTGCGTAGTGCTGTTTAGCAAATAAGAATGCAAATAGAGTGTAATGCCAAATAATATGATGTCTAATTGGATAATAGAAATGTGTTAATGCTGTGAACCAATGAAAATGATGAAGAAAGGAGGAGCACGGGACCTGCCGCCATAGAGTGTATATAAGGGAAAGTTAGAGATTGCTCGGGGTTCTTGCCCTGAGGCAGCTACCGTAGTTCTGTGGGCAGGTCCCGTCAGCTGACGTTGTGCAAATAAACTTTGGCTTCATTGTACCTGCAGTACGGTTGTTGCGTTTTCTCGTTCCTGTGCTTGCACGTTTGCGCCGCCTGTAAGTAAAAAGGTAACACCTGGGAGTTTTGAGACTCCAGATTTGCTGCTACAATGGCAGAAGGAGTTTGGACTGGGTGGCCCTTGGAAGTCTCTTCTCACTTTAGGATTCTATTACTATTATCATTATTATAATCATCATCATCATTATTAAGCAGAGGCAGACTGGCCATCTGTCAGGAGTGCTTTGTGCATTTCCCTTATGGCAGAAGGGGTTTGGACTGGGTGGCCCTTGGAAGTCTCTTCCCATTTCAGTATTCTTCTACTATTATTATCATCATCATTAAGCAGAGGCACACTGGCCATCTGTCAGGAGTGCTTTCATTGTGCATTTCCCTTATGGCAGAATGAGGTTGGACTTGATGGCCCTTGGAAGTCTCTTCCCACTTTAGGATTCTATTACTATTATCATTATTATAATCATCATCATCATTATTAAGCAGAGGCAGACTGGCCATCTGTCAGGAGTGCTTTGATTGTGCATTTCCCTTATGGCAGAAGGAGGTTGGACTGGGTGGCCCTTGGAAGTCTCTTCCCACTTTAGGATTCTATTACTATCATTATTATAATCATCATCATTATTAAGCAGAGGCAGACTGGCCATCTGTCAGGAGTGCTTTGATTGTGCATTTCCCTTATGGCAGAATGAGGTTGGACTTGATGGCCCTTGGAAGTCTCTTCCCACTTTAGGATTCTATTACTATTATCATTATTATAATTATCTCCATTATTATTAAGCAGAGGCAGACTGGCCATCTGTCAGGAGTGCTTTGATTGTGCATTTCCCTTATGGCAGAAGGAGGTTGGACTGGGTGGCCCTTGGAAGTCTCTTCCCACTTTAGGATTCTATTACTATTATCATTATTATAATCATCATCCATTATTATTAAGCAGAGGCAGACTGGCCATCTGTCAGGAGTGCTTTGATTGTGCATTTCCCTTATGGCAGAATGAGGTTGGACTTGATGGCCCTTGGAAGTCTCTTCCCACTTTAGGATTCTATTACTATTATCATTATTATAATCATCTTCACCATCATCATCATCATTAAGCAGAGGCAGACTGGCCATCTGTCAGGAGTGCTTTCATTGTGCATTTCCCTTATGGCAGAAGGAGGTTGGACTGGGTGGTCCTTGGACGTCTCTTCCCACTTAAAGATTCTATTGTTATTATTATTATCATTATTTTATTAAGCAGAGGCAGACTGGCCATCTGTCAGGAGTGCTTTGATTGTGCATTTCCCTTATGGCAGAAGGAGGTTGGACTGGGTGGCCCTTGGAAGTTTCTTTAAGTAACAAACAGTGCTCAGGGGCTACTAAGCCATAAAAAAACAGTACCCACGAGGGGTTGTTGAATAAATCACAAATAAATTCAAGTGAAGTATCAAATATATCTATTTTCAATATTATGCTGCATATGAAATCACAGAGGAACATTCAAGACCCAAATGGGCCTAACGAGCATATCCCACGTAGGGTTTAAATCAAACACAATAAGTAGAACTCCCACGCAGGGGTTAAGTCAACTCAATATTGTACTGCTTATAAGATAATGGAAGAGCATTAATGACCCAAATGGGCCTAATGAGCAAGTCCCACGTAGGGGTTAAATCAACACAATAAGTAGAACTCCCACGCAGGGGTTAAGTCAACTCAATATTGTACTGTTTATGAAATAATGGAAAAGCATAAATGACCCAAATGGGCCTAATGAGCAAGTCCCACGTAGGGGTTAAATCAACACAATAAGTAGAACTCCCACGCAGGGGTTAAATCAACACAAGGTAAATATATCAATAGCTATTATAGCTCATAATCATGAGTCCATATAAGGTTCGAAAATATCATATAGGTCCACAATGGGGAAAGCGAATGGGACGCGGAGGAGTGAATTGGTACTCATCCAGGTGAATGAATCAGGCCGACGGAGTCGCGATGCGTATTAAGAGGCCCAAAATATCCGTTTCACCGAAATGTCCGGTTTTGTCAAGGCAAATCCAGGGGGGCGTCCAACATCTGTGAAATAATATCAAGGTAAACCAAGGGTAAAACCCCAATGATAATGTAATAATATAACAACAGGCAATAGTCAAAGAGTTACATACCATAATAACATCAATCATGACCCAGGCACAATAGCCGATAGCGGGTGACCCAAAGGTAAACAACTGAAGTAGCAGGGGGGATATTTATCTATGAAAGGGTTAAGCTAATGAGCTGAGGGGGATGACGTCCCACTTTAGGATTCTATTACTATTATCAACATCATTATCATTACTTAGCAGAGGCAGACTGGCCATCTGTCAGGAGTGCTTTGATTGTGCATTTCCCTTATGGCAGAAGGAGTTTGGACTGGGTGGTCCTTGGACGTCTCTTCCCACTTTAGGATTCTATTATTATTATTATTATTATTATTATCATCATCATCATTATTAAGCAGAGGCAGACTGGCCATCTGTTAGGAGTGCTTTGATTGTGCATTTCCCTTATGGCAGAATGAGGTTGGACTTGATGGCCCTTGGAAGTTTCTTCCCACTTTAGGATTCTTCTGTTGTTGTTGTTAGCAGAGGTCATTTGTTGGGAGGGCTTTAATTGTGTTCCTTTATGGCAGAAGGGGGTTGGACTGGATGGCCTTTAGGGGTCCCTTCCAACTCTAGGATATTATTATTATTATTAATCAGAGTCTGAATGGCCAACTGTGAGTTCTTTAATTGTGCTTTTCCTGCATCAAGGCAGAAGAAGGGCCCTCACAGGTCTCTTCCAATTCTAGGATCCTATTATTATTATTATTATTTTTATTAGCGGAGGTTGAATGGCCATCTGCTGCTGGGGCTTTGATTGTGCTTTTCCTGCATGAAGGCAGAAGGGGGTTGGACCAGATGGCCCTTGCAAGTCTAGGATCCGATTACTATTAAATAACTGTGAATTCCTCCCAGACCCCTCCAGTATTTTCTGTTGGTCATGGAAGTTATGTGTGCCAACAAGTTTGGTCTTGATGTGCTATTTGTTGGCGGGGAGAGACGTCAGCGGTCTGTGCAGGTCAAGGCTGGATCAGTTGAAGGTATTGCCTTATGTTTAATTTGTAACAATGAAAATCCACCCTGCACATCAGATATTTAGATTACAATTCATAACAGTAGCAAAATTATAGTTATGAAGTAGCAATGAATTTAATTTTATGGTTGGGGGTCACAACAACGTGAGGAACTATATTAAGGGGTCGCGGCATTAAAAAGGTTGAGAACCACTGCTGTAGATGATGGCATTGATATAGCCATGGAAGAAAAATTCCATATTCATAGGATGGTTAGTCCACTGAACGTTAAAAGTAATCATTCAGTCTGAAATGTCAAAATCAGTGACACCCTGCCTTAGCAGAATGCTGCTTTGGAGAGCAGCTACTGCAGCAGGCCATTTCTCAAAGGCTGTGGGCAGTGAAGAGCCTCCTTTTGTTGTATCTCGCACCCAAGCGTGTGTTCCTCCTCCTTGGGAAAAGGGAGACGGGGGACTTGACCCCATGCTGAAAGCAGAGCAGAGCAAAGCCTCCATCTATTATTTATTTATTTATTTCATATTCTTCTATCCCGCCCTTCTCCCCACAAGGGGGGCTCAGGGCGGCCTCACATAGGCATCAACGATGCTTGCAATGTAGACATCATAAAAATACAATTAAAACAGTAAAAAAATCTTTAAAACATCATACAAATCAGCCAATAAATTCATTTCACAATAATATTAGAGTGCCAGTAAAACCAAAAATCAAGCCGGGAAATCCAATATCGCAAACCCAAATTCCTTTCCTATTGCCACTTCATCTAATCAAACGCCTGGCCACAAAGCCAGGTCTTCAGTTGTCTTCTAAAGGACAGGAGGGAGCTAGCCAACCTGATGTCCTTAGGGAGTGAGTTCCACAGATGAGGAGCCACTGCCGAGAAGGCCCTGTCTCTCATCCCCACCAATCGCATTTGCGACAGTGGTGGGATTGAGAGCAGGGCCTCTCCTGACGATTTTAAGCTTCGTGATGGTTCATAGTAGGATATACGTTCGGACAAGTAATCTGGGCCAGAACCGTTTAGGGCTTTAAAGGTTAAAACCAGCACTTTGAATTGTGCCCGGAAGCCAATCTAATATAATAATACACTTTATTTATATTCCGCTCTTCTCACCCTGAAGGGGACTCAGAGCGGATTAGAGGTACACATATTTAGCAGACAATCCCTGCCGTTTCCACATACACAACATATAGACGAACAGAGGCAAACTCTGGCCACCAGGGGGAGCTGGCGTACTCCTCATCTCTCAGCGTTCCCAGCGTCCCTTGTTGTTCCTTCCGCATTCCTCAGCGTTCCTGGAGTTCTTTAATGGCCTCATAATTCAGTCAAAATTTGCCTCCCCACTTAATGTGGTACCTTTATCTCCTACTTGACAGATGCAACTGTCTTTCGGGCTGCAAAGGTCAACAGCAGGTTACACTTAAAGGTCGAGCACCCACCTTGACCCGGGCAGGCCTCAAACTCATGACCTATTGGTCAGAGAGATCTTACGCAGCTGACACTTAGCCAGCTGTGCCACATTCCTGGTGCAATCTACAACAGAAAAATAATGTTTCAGCCCAGCGTCAAGTCCCATGTCTCCCTTTTTCCAAAGAGGAACACACACTTGAGTGGGAGATACAACAAAAGCAGGCTCTTCACTGCCGACGGCCTTTGAGAAATCACCTGCTGCAGTAGCTGCTCTCCAAAGCAGCATTGTGCTAAGGCAGGGTGTCATTGATTTTGACATTTCAGTCTTGCACATAACTACTACAAATATACCAAATTGCCATATAAATAGGCCTATAGACAAGGTACGAGAGCAAAGAAACTTTCCCCCAAAAACCTAAAAGGCCCCCAGAACAACGAGTAAAAAGATTTCCCAGCATCATCCTCCAGGACTGCCAAGACTCTCCCAGCCTCTACATTCTGAAACATGATTGGCTGCCAATAAGGGCGGATTTGCATAACTCCTGTACTGGCCAGCCAACATGAACATTCCGACCCATAATAAACTGTCAGAGGAGGATAAGGCAAAGGGCTGAGGCACAAACACAAACACCCAATTCACTTCCCACAGAAAATTTAAACCCCTACAAATCACAGACCACACCCAAAATTGACAGTAAGGCTTCATTAACTTAATTTCCCTGACTAGGCCTCACTTAATGGAATGCTGTTTACGCTCTGAAATGACAGTAAGGCTTCATTAACTTGATTCTCCCGACTAGCCCTCAGCTCATTGGACATTGTGTAGGGCCTGAATTGACAGTAAGGCTTCATTAACTTGCTGTTCCTGACTAGGCCTCAGCTCATGGGACATTGTGTATGGCCTGAATTTACAGTAACCTACCTTGGCACACAGAGCCCCTATGACCCACGCTACATTCTACTACAGTTTGGAGGAGGGTGGACCATGGATTATGGGACTTGAAGTACCTCCATGGATAATGGGATTTGTAGTACTTCAAAATCCATCATTCCCCACAGACCACTGTGTCCAAGAACCAAGACCGATAAAGACCAAACTTGGCAAACAATGCATCCCATGACCCACACTCCATCCGACTGCAGATTAGAGGAGGACACACCATGGATAATGGGATTTCAAGTACCTCCACTCACTTCCAAAGTACCCCACCCACACATGCATCAACCTCTACATCAACACAGCAGACGGAAAGACAAAAAACATTGTATATCCACAAACTATGCAGAACGCCAGCAACACCACACACTAACAACTCCACAGGACTTCAACATCCCACCCACCATAACAACCCACAACGACACAGCCATGACCCCACCAAGACCATAACTAACATCAATTCCAACCCTTACATACTCAGACTTTCTCGCATCTCCTAAATAGGGCACAGCAACGCGTGCCGGGTACAGCTAGTGTATGTATGTATGTATGTATGTGTGTGTGTGTGTGTGTGTATATATATATATATATATAATCTTCATTTCTACCCCGCCCTTCTCCCACAAGGGGACTCAGGGCGGCCTCACATATGCATCCATGATGCTATCCACAGTATACATACAATTAAAACAGTTAGCGCAATTAAAAACATTATAAAATCATCCATAAAATTCCTTACCATTCAAGTTTAACATGCCGCAAAATCAGAGTCTAGCCAGATAAATCGAATATCGTCACATCATAATATTCAAGTCCAGATGCCATTGTCCACTAATCTATACCTTTAGTTGAACGCCTGGGCCCACAGCCAGGATTTAGTTGTCTCCTAAAGGACAGGAGGGAGGTGGCCAACCTGATGTCCTTAGGGAGGGAGTTCCACAGATGGGGGGGCCACTGCTGAGAAGGCCCTGTCTCTCGACCCCACCAACCGCATTTGTGAGAGTGGTGGGATCAAGAGCAGGGCCTCTACTAATCATCTTAAGTTCATAGCAAAGAAGTGGGAAATATAGTGGAGTAAGTAGATACTACAAAGTCGATACTACTACAAAGAAGTGGGAAATATAGTGGAGTAAGTAGATCTTCTTGGGAGGCCCTGCTCTCGTTCCCACCTTCCTCGCAGATGCGTTTGGTGGGGACGAGAGACAGTGCCTTCTCTACTGTGGAACACACTACCTAGAGATATAAGAGGGGTATAAGATCGGCCCCCTCCCTGCTGACTTTTAGAAGGCATGTGAAAACTTGGATTTGGCTATATGATTAATAATGTTTTTAAATGGTTTTTAACGGAATTTTTATCTACTGTGTAATGTTGTATTGTAATGTATTTTGTATATTACTGGCATCGAATTGCTGCCATTGTAAGCCGCCCTGAGTCCCCCCTCGGGGGTTGAGAAGGACGGGGTACATAATAAATAGTACTTGGGAAGCCTGTATTAGTTGGGAAGCCTGTGTGAAATAAATAATAGTTGGGAAGACAATTGTATTAATAATACAGATGCTGTTTTTTTCTTACTCTACAGACAAACTTATTTATTTGGGAAGCTTCTATATCGTCTTTCTGGTAAGCACTCTAGGCGGTTTACACCAGCATTAAAGCACACGATATAAAACAAATCCATTATAAATAGCCCAAACTGGAACAGAAATCCTTCTCTGTAGGACATTAAAATAATCACTTAAAATAGGTCAAAACCATCTAAAGCTTCCGATATGGAGATTGACACTCTATAACAAAATCAAAGATATATAATATGGTTAATTCTAAAATAACAAGACTCGTGGTTTTTAAGTTTAATGTATGCCATGTGATCCGCCCCAAGTCTCCTATGGGGTGAGAAGGGCAAAATAGAAGTGATGTAAATAAATAAATTGGTAACTTCTAAAATAACAAGACTCGTATTTTTCAATTTAGTGTGGATTAAAAGTGTGTATGCCAGGAGCAGGAAACAGACAGCAAATTCTAGCCAGAGATATGATTTGCACATCAAGGGAAATAACCGTGCAAGCATCTTTTCCTTTGGTTCGGCCTCCACAGAAGCACCGTCTTCAATTCTGGAATCCCAGCTGAAAGATTAGCAACCAAACTGGAAATTAGCAACCAAGGTGGTAAAGGAGGTGAAAACTAAGCCCAGAGGGACAACTGATGGAATTACATATGGTTTATTTTTAGAATAAGTGACATAACAACCGTATTTAACCCTCTGAAGGATTGACACAGGGAGCTTGCTTTCTGCTCCTCCAGAGAAGAGGACCTCAAGTTAGGAATTCAAACGACAAGAAAGTGGACTCCACCAAATCTTAGGGAGAACTTCTCAAATGGTCCTTTTTGAAATCAGAAGTTTACCCACAAAGGCTGAACAGAGGAAACTCAGTCTAGTCCCATGGTGATGCCCGTGACCAGAGAAGCAAGAGTTCTCCAAAACAGTCCCAAGTCAAAAAAAGCAAAACACCAGAACAGAGTTTGAAACCAAGGAGAGAAATGAGTCCAAAGTCAGGCCAAGTGCTAACTAAAGCTAAAGCCAAAGGAATTGCACGTGTTCATCAGGAAATGTTCTACAGCACCAGAAGATCTAGAACCTGCAATTTCCCTAATGCAATTCATGTTATTACTTTTGTCCCAGCCTTTTGGATGGTTTTTCTCCTCTAGGAATTCTCTAGTGGCTCACAAGATATGAACTCCGGGCAAAACATTTCCTACACTCCTGGCATTGGTATGGCTTCTCTCTTATATGGATGCTCTAGTGTCTCAGAAGTGATGACTTGCAAGAATACCACATCCCACACACCTGGCATTTGTATGCTCTCTCTTGTATGTGCTCTTTTGTGCCTCACCAAATTTGAACTGTGAGCAAAACATTTCCCACACTCCTGGGATTGGTACGGCTTCTCCCCTGTGTGGAGTCTTTGGTGCCTGAAGAAGACTGAACTGACAGCAAAATATTACCCGCACTCCTGGCATTAGTATAGCTTCTCTCCTATGTGGGTCCTTTTGTGGTTCATCAAGGTTGAACTTTGAGTAAAACATTTCCCACACTCCTGACATTGGTATGGCTTCTCTCCTGTGTGGGTTCTTTTGTGGCTCACCAAGGCTGAACTCTCAGCAAAACATTTCCCACACTCCTGGCATTGGTATGGCTTCTCTCCTGTGTGGGTTCTTTTGTGGCTCACCAAGGCTGAACTCACAGCAAAACATTTCCCACACTCCTGGCATTGGTATGGCTTCTCCCCTGTGTGGAGTCTTTTGTGCGCTCACCAAGTGTGAAATCTGAGTAAAACATTTCCCACACTCCTGGCATTGGTATGGCTTCTCTCCTGTGTGGTGTCTTTTGTGGCTCACCAAGGCTGAATTCTGAGTAAAACATTTCCCACACTCCTGGCATTGGTATGGCTTCTCTCCTGTGTGGATTCTTTTGTGGCTCACCAAGGCTGAACTCTGAGTAAAACATTTCCCACACTCCTGGCATTGGTATGGCTTCTCTCCTGTGTGGAGTCTTTGGTGCCTCACCAAGCCTGAACTGTGAGCAAAATATTTCCCACACTCCTGGCATTGGTATGGCTACATTTTGCTGATACTTTCCATTTAAGATGCCTTTTCCCAGCCTGGAGTGTCTTGTGAAGCACAAATGCCATATAATGTTTAAAACACTGCCCGCATACATCGCATTTGAAGGGCCTTTCTCTGGCAGAACATTCGTCTTCGCTGTGGGTTTGCTGGTGTCTAGGAAGGCCCCCATTCTGCCCAAAATGCTTCCTGCATTCGGTAGATACATTGCTCTTCTTCCAGTTATCTGCTGTGAAGAAGAAGGACAGAAACAATCATTCCTCAGCGTGAGTGATAAAGAGTCTAAAGATATAAATGCTGCCCTCTCCTTACTCCATGTTTATGGGTTTGCTGGTGTCTAGGAAGGCCCCCATTCTGCCCAACAGGCTTCCTGCATTCGGTAGATACATTGCTCTTCTTCCAGTTATCTGCTGTGAAGAAGAAGGACAGAAACAATCATTCCTCAGCGTGAGTGATAAAGAGTCTAAAGATATAAATGCTGCCCTCTCCTCACTCCATGTTTAGTAGGGATTGACACTATCTCACTGCCTGGAGCCTCTAAGGGAGAGCTGAGTAACATATGTTCCAGAGTATACCTGTTACACAGCCCAGCATGTTTTTGTTTTCGTTTTATTCTGTCTCCTTCTCCCTTTTCCCTTCACATTGAAATCCTTGCCTTTTTCTCTAGCTAATACTTCACCTTGCTACCACCCATTTCATAATCATTCCTTTCTTTTTCTTTCTCTCCCCCAACCTCCAGTTCTGTCTCCCCATGTGACTGGAAACAAAAAAATCCAAGTGGAATATCACTCTGATAAAAAATATGTATAGCTCTGTCTGCGTATCTAAAGCCAGGGGAAGTTTTTTTTAATGCTCCATTCTCCGGCCCAACTCTCCAGCCAATCAATTTCCTTGGATCCTGAGTTACTGGGAAGAAGCATGTCAGCAGATATCAAGAGCAAGTCTGCTTTTGCAAAACAAGTCTTTCCAACCATATTCCATACAGTGTTCCCTCACTTATTGCAGGTGTTATGTTCCAGGACCTTGCGCAATAAGTGAAAAACCATGATGTAGGGACACTATATTTATTTTAATATTTACCTATTATAATAGTTTAAATAACATGAAGGAAAGGAAGGAAAGGCCTTTCATGGCTGGAGGGAGGGAGGACTGAGGAGGGAAAGCGGCTCAGGGAGCGATGGCAGCAAAAAACAGAGAAAATATCAGGATATATATTTTAAATTAATTTTTTTTAAACCGCGAAACAGCGAGTCTGCTAAAAGCGAACTGTGAAGTAGGAAGTGAACACTGTACTCTTTTTGGCTTCAGGCCCTCAGTGGCTTCCCAAGCCTTCCAGGGGCACACAGGATCCAAAATCAGGTTGCTGAAAAGGTGTGCCTGAAGTCAGGAGAGGTTTGCTAGGTGACTTATTGAATATTTTCTCCACCCCTCCACGCCCCCTCCCCTGCCTTTTCCTCACTCACACACACACACAC
>JARBWK010002862.1:0-13877 GCA_030556195.1 Anolis apletophallus | reverse complement strand
CCCACACGTGGCGCAAGGTGCACCCGGTGTTCCACGTTAGCCTGCTTAAAAAGGCAGTAACCCACCGCAAGTGGTCTCCACAGGAGCGCCCCAGTCCCGATCATGATCGGGGAACATACCCACTTTGAGCTTAAGGATATTTTAGACTCTAAAAGGATTAGGGGCAGACTTCAATACTTTGTGCAGTGGCTTTCCAAAGACTTGCAGCCGGAGTGGGTGTTAGCAGAACATGTCAAGGCCCCCAGATTAGTCAAAAGGTTTCATAGGGCCTTCCCGGACAAGCCAGGGCCCTGAAAATACTTTGCTTCTTTTCCCCCCCAGGTCGGTGAACTCCTTCGGGAGGGGGGCGCTATGTCAGCGGCGCCTTGTCCAATGCGGGATAGCGCAATGGACAAAGACGCGGCTGCCATCTTGGAAGAGGATCGAGCGATCGGAGGCGCGGCCGCCATTTTGGTTCTCCTTGTTCCATGTTGTTTCTGTAGCTCCATGTTGTTCCCTGTTGGTTCTGAGCTGTTGGAGTTCCCGCCGAAAAAGGACAAGAGGGGTGGGGTTCCGGGGTTATCTGTTCAAGGATTGGCTCTTCGCCAGAGGGGGGAGGGGCTCGGGGAGTTTTGAGCAGGGATTTTGGAGGGAAGGCTTCAGTACGGTTTTTACTGCCTTGGATTAAGGGCTCATAAAGCATTTCCTCAATACCCGAGTGAGTGTGATTATTGGGCGGCCTACCAACGCTCACAAAATAACAGATACACAAACAGAGCAAAACCAACAATGCAATGAGTAGGGAGGGTGGGCGGCAAAAACAGCCTGCCTCCGAATGAGGCCAGGCAGTCCCGGGCAGCACAAGATACCTGCCCGGGCGGAAATCTGAGCCAGCCAGAAACAGGGAGGGGGCAGGGCGAAGCCAGTACCCTCATTGGCCGGCTGGCCTGTATGGCGGGAGACCTTCCCGCCATCCGGGGGGCTTCTGGGAGGAAGAAGCTCCCCCGGGGCAACAAGATGGCGGGAGGGCAATGCTGCTCCGCAACCCGTCGTGGCTGGTAAGTCAGCCACGCCCATTAGATAACTCAGTTGGAGGGATAGGAGAGGAGATGACAGAATCGTAACCATTCTTGTAGGCTAATGCGTTCAGTTTGTGTGTTCTTCGTCCTTAAACCATTTTTGCCAATTTGACCACACCCTGGAGTTGCTTAGACACCCAGAATCTTATTTTCATCTCCGAATGGAGCCCCCGGTGCCAATTCTTTCACACCAGAAGCGACTTGCAGTTTCTCAAGTCACTCCTGACACGGAAAAAGAAATTCTCCGAAATGTTAAATGTTACATCATAGATGATATCCACCAATAGGATGACATTCAGTTCCATTATTGGTGATTGCTTGGGACTGCAAGAACTATATGTAGCTGGCATCAAGCACTTTACAGGCATCAGTACCAAGTGGCTTTTGTTTGTTGGCTCATGATTTGTGTAGTAAAACATATTTGAAATGTTAGACTTCCTGGCAGAATTATCTAAAAGCCCTTCCAGACAGGCCCTATATCCCAGGATCTGGTCCCAGGTTTTCTGCTTTAAACTAGATTATATGAGTCCACGCTGCCAGATGATCTGGGATAAACAGAAAACCTGGGATCAGATCCTGGGCCTGTCTGGAAGAGCCCTAAGACATTTATAGAGATTTTAGTCCGGCGAAGACGGAGATCTTGTGGCTGGGTCGCCCGGGTGATGTTAATGTCCACCTTCCGAGCCTGGACGGTGCGGTGTTATGCCCATCGCCTTCCGTAAAGAGCCTGGGGGTTCCAGCTGACCATGGAGGCTCAGGTCTCTGCGGTCAGCAAGATTGCTTTTTTTCATCTGCGACAGGCAAGGAGGCTGGCCCCCTATCTCTCCCGGAACGATCTGGCCACGGTGATCCAAGCCACAGTCATCTCAAAGCTGGATTACTGCAACGCGCTCTACGTTGGCCTTCCTCTGTCGGTGACCCGGAAGCTCAGGCTAGTGCAGAACACTGCCGCCCGGCTCCTGTCTGGCACGCCAGCTGGCGCCCACATAACACCTGTTTTGCAGGATCTGCACTGGCTGCCAATTGAGCACCGGATCACCTTCAAAGTGTTGGTCCTCACCTTTAAGGCCTTACACGGCCTGGGGCCAGCGTATTTGAGGGACCGTCTCACCCCATATTGCCCTCCGAGATCACTTCGGTCTGAGGACTCCAATCTCCTGGAGATACCTTCAGCTAAACTCGCAAGGCTGACTGCTACCCGCCGGAGGGCGTTCTCTGTCATAGCACCTACGCTGTGGAACGCCCTCCCGGCCGGAACTCGGGCTATGAAGGACTTGCTCCCGTTTAGACGGGCCTGTAAAACATACCTGTTTAAGCAGGCCTTTGGTGAGTAAGTCCTGCCCATGCCCCGCCATCTATTCGTTCTTCTGAGGATGATGTGCTGTTCATTGTGTTAACTGTGTTATTAATTACTATACTGCTGTTGTTTTTAATTGTTTTTAACTGCTTATTGCCTGTATTTTACTGTGCCCTTCGGCTCCTGTAAGCCGCCGCGAGCCTCAGGGAGTCGGCGGCATAGAAGCCCGAATAATAAATAAATAATAAATAAATAAATAAATTCATACAGTTGCTTTCTAAAACATTTACTTTAGTGTGAACAGTTAATGTTGATAAGTGGGTGTATGAACAACATAGGAAGCTGGTTTTTCATACCCTCCAGATTTAGCAAGCAAGGTCCCAGTTAACCCTTTTATTGCCCTACTTTTTCAGCTGCCTTCACAATATCTGTCTTTTACTTTTACCCTTCATTCTCAGTTTATTTCAGTTTAAGGCACACTGGGGTCCCTTCTACACTGCCATATAAATTCCAGATTATCTGCTTTGAACTGGATTATATGGCAATGTAGACTCATATTGTTATCGAAATATAGGGGGCACTTCCCTTAAGGGGACAGAGCCCTGACCGCCTCTAAATCACCTAGATCAAAATCTAGGTGATCCCTTAGAATACTACAAATCCCACCAAAAGTCCCATTAGCAATCTCACCCAGACCGGAAGCATGCCAGAAACCGAGAAAAGAGTCTTTCCCAGCTGTGGAAAGGCTGCAGCTGCAAACCTGAGATGTCCAAAATGGCTAACATGTCTTTAATGTGTGGTACAGGCAATATATATAGAGAAGTACATTTACATTTGAATGGCGTGCCTTCCCTGCCTATGTGCGGCAACAGCTGATAGGCTGAGATGTCAAAGTCAGCTGAATGGGAAGCCGGCCGGCGCGTCTCGGCCAATCAGAGAACAGCGTGTTTCTTTGAATCAGCCAACCCAGGCCGGGGCTGTGCAAGGCGGGAAAGGCACAATGGAACAGCTGGGTGAATGAGGAAGTGTCCTTGTTAGGGGTGCCCGAGGGCTAGCGAACGACCTTTGGGGACTCCTGGTCCCTTTGTGTTATTGTTTATTTGAATTTTTCAATAGGGTCTTTGTCCATAGCCAAAACTTCTTTGTTTGGAGCAGTTTCGGCTGAGCGGGAAAATATGGTTGTCTTCAGTAAAAATGACCTATAACTTTGACTTATGGCAATTGGTAGTGGGGTTCCGAATCCCACTTGGGTCCAATTATGTCTATGAATATGAGTTTTGGGAATGCCAGTGCTTATGTTCTTTCAGCGGCCAAAGTCTCAGAGGCTGGAAAAACATAAGCGGGTAGATTTCAATATAAAGTTCAGATAGCCCTGAGAAGGAATTGACATCTACCTTAAATATTGTTTGTGCAAAGGGAAGTTGGCTGGGAGATTATACTTGGCGTTAACCTTTGGAACCCTCTGCGAGGCATTTTCTTTAGACATACAGAAACACTGGGGAGAACACATAAAGGGTACAATACAAACGAATATCCCCAGCAATCATCTCAAATTATTCCCATGCAGCCCACTTCCCAGAGAAATGACCTTTAAAACAACCAGCAGAATGCTGCTTTCCTTCTGGGAGTTATAGTTCCTTTAGATGTAATCACTGTCCTTGGAAACTATAGAGTCTTGAGGGGCACAGTTGTTCCTGGGGTACAATAGGGTGGCAGAGTCTTTGGGAGAATCACAGAGTCCATGTGGCAAAAAGGGAAAAGGTTGAGCGCAATCCAACTGGGGCAAAGTCCTTGTCCTTGGGAATCTACAGAGTCCGTGAACAGGGGAAAGGTCTGTGTGTAGCAATCCTCGGTAAGCCCGCTTGTATGGGGCAAACCCAGGGCAGAGAAACAGCAGTAAATGAGTCCATGATCAGTGTCCTTAAGTGAACTTCTCATCCCAGCCCACAAGGCTGTGGGTTCGAAGCCTCCCTGCTCGCATGGGTCCCAGGGTGCTTCCCTGGCGCAATCCACCGAGGCAGAGGCCGTTCTCCCTTCCCAAAGTCCATAGATGTACCAGGGCTCCTTGACTGTTACCAACCAAAGAATGATCTTGAGTTCTTTCAGGAAAAAATGGTTGGAAATGGAGAAAAAATGAGTCCAGGTCCTTGGGCACTAAGTCTCCCAACATGGCAAACCGTTGATGATCCGCTCCCCTCGCAGGATCCCTCGAGCCCAAAAAGTGCCAGCATGCTGCCGCTTTTGGGCTCGTATTTGCTGCAGAGTGAATGGGACTTTTTGAATGGGAAAAAGGTGGGGGCCATTGTCCTTAGATGAACTCAGAGCGGGTGAACCGCTGAGAGCGAGCGGCCGCTCTTCGGGCTTCCCCCAGGCTGGAGGAGAATTAAAGAGAGGAGAGAGGAAGGGGAGAAAATGGGAGAAACAGCAGAGTGTTTTGGGGCAAAGACGGGGTGAATCGGTGAAACTTTAAACTTGTGGATACTGAATACATTGATTCCTATGGAGATCCCTTTAACTGCGGATCGCTCCTGCCCCCTCCCTTTGGGAGCGCTCCCCCCTCCTTTTCAAAATGGCGGAGCGCATGGGGCGAGGCGGCCGCTATGTGCGTCCGTCTCCCGGTGGCCCCCCTCGTGGCCCAGAAGAGACGGCTCTTCTGGGCCACGGGGCCTCCGGAGACGGACGCACATAGCGGCCGCCGCCCATGCGCCCCGCCATTTTGAAAAGGAGGGGGGAGCGCTCCCAAAGGGAGGGGGTAGGAGCGATCCGCAGTTAAAAGGATCCCACTTTACAACAGTCGGGTCCGTACCAGTCGGGGAAGGATGGAAAGCAAGGTAAGAGGGGGTGGGTGGGCTTCCTATTGTGTTGTAAAGTGTTTTGTTTACTTTTGGAAAGTTTCTTAGCGGTTGGGGAAAAAAGGGCGTTTCGGGCCTAGTGGCGGGTGGAGGTACTGCAGCAGCCTAGTGTAGGCCTGTGGAAGGTCGCCTGGCGGTTGTGGCTTGGAGGAGGGGGAATGTGTTGGCTTATGTCTTGGAGTGGTCTGCCTGTGGGGATCAATGTGTTGTGGCCATGTGTGGGATTGGGTGGACGCTGGGGAAAATGCCCTGATGCATTGTTATGTGATGTATTTAAAGTTGACTCTTATGTGCTATTGTTTGTGTAAAGTGTTGGGATGGGGCAAGGGTGGCTGGGCTGGTGGGGAGGGGCGAACTCTGTGTTATGGTAGCTGGGACAATCTGTTGGGCTGTGAGTCAGGAAGGTACACAGCAGCGGCATTGATTTTAATTGCTAATTGTTTTTATCTGTTATTATATAATTGTTTTTAATTGTATTTTTTATTGTGGGCACTGGTTGCCATGTGTAAACTGCCTCGAGTCAGCTTTGAACTGAGAGGGGTGGTATAGAAATATAGTAAATAAATAAATAAATAAAATCCAGTTCAAATCAGATAATCGGGATTATCTGATCTGATAATCTGGATTATCTGATCTGATAATCTGTATTATATGGCAGTGTAAACGGGGGCAAAAGGAGAAACATGGACAGAGTGTTAGCCCTTCCCAGTTGGTTCAGGCAAAAGCAAACTGATAATGTATTCTTCTTCTACATTCATACCGTTTGCCATCTTGACACTCCAATGTTGCTTGCTATGCGTGTATTCCAGTTTTCACCTGCAAAGTGTTGATGTTATGGTTTTTGTAATCTATAATATAGTCGCTCATCTGGAAAATGGCAGACCCATAGTATTCATTTATTTATTTATTTATCTTGCAGTGTAAATAAAGGTAGGAATAACATGGCAAGAAAACTCAAGTAATGCCTTGTGAAAGGGTCAGGATGTGGTCTATCTATCTGGAGGGGGGGGGGGCTTATTCACCTCCCGTTAAAGGCTCAGGGCTCCAAGGACCAAACTGAACTCTTTAGTTAACTCAAATGCTTTATTGTCCATTACATGAGTTAACATCATTCAGGCACTCTGCTTGGTTTCCCCCAAAATAACAACTGGTGACATAGTCCCCAAAATGATGTAGAAAAAGTTCTTACTTTAACGTTCCTTGTGGCTGGGCCGCCCGGGTGGGGTAGATGTCCAGCTTCCGACCCTGGACGGCGCAGCGTTATGCCCATCGTCTTCCGTGAAGAGCCTGGGAGTCCATCTGGACTCTCAGCTGACCATGGAAGCCCAGGTCTCTGCGGTCAGCAAGGTGGCCTTTTTCCATCTCCGACAGGCAAGGAGGCTGGCCCCCTATCTCTCCCGGAACGACCTCGCCACGGTGATCCAAGCCACGGTCATCTCAAGACTAGATTACTGCAACGTGCTCTACGTTGGCCTTCCTTTGTCGGCGATCCGGAAGCTCAAGCTGGTGCAGAACACTGCCAGGTAAAGGTTTCCCCTTGACATTAAGTCTAGTCATGTCCGACTCTGGGGCACAGTGCTCATCTCCATTTCTAAGCCGAAGAGCTGGCGTTGTCCATAGACCCCTGCAAGGTCATGACTACATGGAGCGTCATTACCTTCCCACCGGAGCAGTCCCTATTTATCTACCCACATTTGCATGTTTTCAAACGGCTAGCTTGGCCAAAGCTGGGGCTAACAGCGGGAGCTCACCCCACTCCCCTGATTCAAACCACAGACCTATTAGTCAGCAAGTTCAGCAGCTCAGCGGTTTAACCCGCTGTTCCACCGGGAATTCTGTTGTACCTTAGGACTAACAAATTTATTATGGAAATGACTACAATGGAAAGTACTTTGTTTTAGTGTATGCATGAACATGTACGTAATTCTTAATTTATTAAATGAGTTAACACCACACTGTTAGATCTGAAGATACTTTTCTCATTCATTTTATTTGTGGTTTAACTGACTCCAACACAATTATAATAAAACCTTTCAGTACCCAAATTGCAACAGGATGTTACCAAGCAGTTGGCCACTTTATTGTAAAAGACATGGAGGAAGCGTCACATATTGTGTCATTTATGTGTTGTGACTATAATGCATAAAATTGTGATCTTTTAATTACTCGATATTTTAGTGATGCACTAAAAAAACTCAGATTTGTTAACATTCCAAAAAAACATAAAGAGGAGTGAAGAAACATGTCTTTTAGGTATCAAATCTCTTCCAACAGATCATTTCACAGTCTAGTGCAGTGTTTCCCAACCTTTTTTGAGCCGCGGCACACTTTTTTACATTTACCAAATCCTGGGACACACCACCAACCAAATGACACAAAATGACACGCTTAACACAGTTAATATGTTTCTTAATGTATTTATACACTCAGTGTGAAACCTGGACCTGTTTCGGTGAACACAACATACAGTAGATATCCTGGCAGGAATGGCAGAAAGATACAAACTTCCCACACAGAACTCCCATAACCAAGAGAAAATGCTATAAGACTTTGGTGGGCATTGACCTTGGGTTTTGAAGTTGTAGTTCACCTATATCCAGAGAGCACTGTGGACTCAAACAATGTTCGATCAGGACCAAACTTGGCATGAATACTCAATATGCCCAAATGTAAACACAGATGGAGTTTGGGGAAAATAGACCTTGATATTTGGGAGTTACAGTTTCTGGGATTTATAGTTAACACAATCAAAGAGCACCCTGAACTCTTGCAACAATGGAATTGAACCAAACTTGGCATATTGAACTCTCATTACCAACAGAAAGTACTGAAAGGGTTTGCTTGGGAATTGACCTTGAGTTTGGAAGTTGTAGTTCACCTACACCCAGAGAGCACTGTGGACTCAAACAATGTTATGTTATGTTGTTGTTTGTTTTCAATCCAGAATCACAATGTTGGAAGGAGGTTCACCACTTTAAGGTCCCTAAAACAGGCATCGGAAACCTTCGGCCCCCTGGGTGCTTTGGACTTAAACTCCCACCATTCCTAACAGCCTGAGGCCCTTTCCTTCTTAAGTGGCTGAAGGGGGAAAAGGAAAAGGGCCTGAGGCTGCTAGGAATGGTGGGAGTTGGAGTCCAAAATACCTGGAAGGTCCAAGTTTGCCCATGCCAGCTTTCGACAGAGACCTCTTCCTCCCCCTTCCCCTTCGCGCCCTTTCTTCCCCCTCCTGCCGAACACTTACTTTTTCTTCTACACTGCCGCTTCTGCCGCCATTTTGATCCGAGGGGGCAGCATGAGCATGTTCAGGAGGGGAGGGGGAAGGGAGGAAGACGTGACCCGTGCGGACACTACTGTGCAGACTCGCCCCAGAGCAAAGCGAGCAGAGCGAGGCTGGGAAGAAGGGAGCCCGAGTGGAGAAGAAAAAGTGTTCGGCAGGAGGGGGAAGAAAAGGAAGAAAGGGTATTGGAGGTTCCAATTTCTCACGGCACACCTGATGATCGCTCACGGCACACTAGTGTGCCACGGCACACTGGTTGGGAAACACTGGTCTAGTGTTTCCTTGCATGCAAAACTATTGCTCCCTATGATCCCTTGTGCCATTTCATTTTACTTTTAGCTCTTCCTTTGTGCATTCTTTCCTTTTGATTGCTACCTTGGGTTTTTTGGAGAGCTTTTTTGGACTTAATGCATCTGGGCGTTAACTGCTAATGGCCTTTACTAGTTATATAGCACTGAGCTGAGAAAAAGGAATGTTCCTGGCTTTTAAAACTCTGTGTTTATCGGGAAAGAAAATGAATATACTCCAGTACTCCCTACAGAATAATATTTTGTTTTTTGCAATAAATTCAAATAAAATGCTCCAACAGGATAGGAAATTAGATTCATTATACTGGGTTGAAAAATGTATTATTGAGCAGAATAACATCACTTAATAAATCAAAAGTCTTATTCTAGACCAGGGCTGTCCAACTGGCGGCCCCGGGGCCGGATTCGGCCCCGTAGCCTGTTGGACACGGCCCCACCTATGCCCTCAGCCGCCATTTTAATTTTAAAAATTGATTTTTAAAAAAAAAAAAATGGCCGGGGGAGGGGGGCGGGGCAGGGAGGAGGAAGAGAGCTAGCTCCTCCTTTTCGGCGCCCCCCCCTACCTAGGGCGGGGAGCCGCTGAAAAGGGCAGAAGGCAGCGCCAAGAGCAGCGCGTCACAGGCCTGGCGTGACGCGCTGCTTGGCACCGCCTACTCCTCCTTTCGGCGGCTCCCCGGCCTAGGAAGGGAGGGGTGCTGAAAAGGAGGAGTAGGCGGTGCCAAGGGGCAGCGCGTCACGCCAGGCCTGTGATGCGCTGCCGTTGGCGCCGCGCCTTCTGCCCTGGCGCCCCCTCCCTTCCTAGGACAGGGAGCCGCCGAAAAAGGGCAGAAGGCGGCGCCAAGAGCAGCGCGTCACAGGCCTGGCGTGACGCGCTGCTCTTGGCACCGCCTACTCCTCCTTTCGGCGGCCCCGGCCTAGGAAGGGAGGGGGCCGAAAGGAGGAGTAGGCGGTGCCAAGGGCAGCGCGTCACGCCAGGCCTGTGACGCTGCTGCCGCTGGCGCCTTCTGCCCTTTCGGCGGCTCCCCCGCCCTAGGAAGGGAGGGGGGGCGCTGAAAAGGAGGAGTAGGCGGTGCCAAGAGCAGCGCATCACGCCAGGCCTGTGACGCGCTGCTCTTGGCGCCGCCTACACCTCCTTTTTCGGCGGCTTTAGGAGGGGGCGAGGCCTGGGCTGGGGGCGGGGCCTGGGGGCGGGGCCAAGCGGCCCCGCAGGTCATCAGTGACCTCTTATCCGGCCCTGGACCCGCCAGAAGTTGGACAGCACTGTTCTAGACATTAAATGAAAATTTAAAAAACCTTTCAAAACCATGTGTTGCATCTAAACTATCCGCTCATGGTTGGCCTTTTGATACTCAAGTTAGGTGTGACTTGTATCATTTTTAGTAAATCCGGTTTGAATTGAATTTCCCAAAGCAAACATATATATTGACATTTCACTCCATTAATAAAGTTAATATTACCAGGTAAAGTGCAGATCTGGATATGAAACAAATATGGGACAAAGCTAGTATAAAGCTATTTTGCATTATTTCAAAGACTCATAGAGATATAAGGTCATAAAGAAGATAGAAAAAAGCTGTTTAAGAGAAAGATGGGAACGGGTGCAAAAGCTGATTTAGAAAAGTGATTTCAAGCCATAAGGAGATTGCAGAAGAGAGATGCTTTTTGCTGAAATGCTTTGTAATAACAGACTGAGAACAAATCTTTTATTTGAGCATGCATATTCCAGTGCAAAATTCTCAACAAGTGGAAGACAGAAACTCTGGGCTCATCCAGACAGTCCCAAAATGTGGAACGTGTCTCGGTCCAAACGACGCCTCCAGTAAAAACAAATTAATTTGGAATAAACCGAGGTTTCTTTAATTTGTCCGGTATTAATTCAATACCTCATTAGATCAGGGCCTCCCTGAAACGCCCGGATGTAATAAAGTATTAGGCCTGTGGGGGCTGATTTCCAGGCAGGCATGTAGCCAGGGGGGGCTTTGCCCCCCCCCCACAAATTATCAGGGTGGTCCGCGATAAGGCCTTGCTGGTACATTATTTAAACTGTTATGTGTATTCATATCATGATCTGATCACCATGATCAATATATCCCATA
Source organism: Anolis apletophallus (assembly GCA_030556195.1). Lineage (NCBI taxonomy): Eukaryota > Metazoa > Chordata > Lepidosauria > Squamata > Anolidae > Anolis > Anolis apletophallus. The sequence goes on along the minus strand of JARBWK010002862.1, from coordinate 2,989 downwards.
TGCATGGGGGTATTGGGGTAAAAATACAAAAGGTTTCTTGCCCAGATTCATTCCCCCCCCCCCCGAATCAAACTCAGCCCCTCCCGAATCATAATCCTGGCTACGGCCCTAGGACGCGTTCCACGACCCCAGGGGTCTGTCTCTACTACCATCCTGCACCTTTTGGAGCCCCCTCCACCCCAGCCCCCCATTTCCCCCTAAAGCTTATTTTAAAGGGTCCCTAGCCACTATAACTTCTTTCCCTGCATCCTCCTGGTGCGAGAAAATGACACGGAGGGGGGATTTTCCTTCTCACCCTCCCATCTCCTCAGGCATCATTTTGCCGCAGCAGAAGGAACATGAGGAGAGGAATCATTGTGGCCAGGAACCTTTTAAAGTAAGTTTTAGGGGGAAATTGGGGGGCTTCAGGGTGGCTTCATACCATCCCAATTTCAAACAGGACAGCATGTAGCCATCTCCTGGTAAAGCCCAGGGTTTCGGTGTTTGAGTGGAGACAGGGCCGGCCCCACCCATTACGCCGACCACGCGCCCGCGTAGGGCGACATCACTGGAGAGGGGCGTCGCCACCTGGGAGGGGCACTGCCCCACCCCGCTGCTGCAGCCAGCCGGGCTGGAGGCGTGCTCGGGAGCCAGTGCGGCCTGCGCCACGCCTCCAAAGCCGGCGGCGCGGAGGAACGGGGGGGAGAGGGGACTCACGGGGCGGGCGGCCGGACCCGAGGAGGAGCAGGAGGAGGGGGGAGGCCACGAGGGCGGCCCCCCTCGCCCTCCTCTGCATGACGTCACTTCCTCGCCGCCTCTGCCGAGGAGGCCGCGTGATGCAGCAAGGACGCCCGGAAAGAGAGACGCCGGAGGGAGGGAGGAAGGAGGAAGAGGCCGCCTCCTCCTTCCTCCTCCTCCGACGTCTCTCCTTCCGGGCGTCCTTGCTGCACCGCGCGGCCTCCTCGGCAGAGGCGGCGAGGAAGTGACGTCACGCAGAGGGGGGTGAGGGGGGCTGGCTTTGGCGTCCCTGTGGCCCCTCCCCCTCCCCACCTACATTCATTCAGCGGGGAAGAGGAAGATGCGCCTCTGGCTCCGGGCCCTCCCGGGGGCGCTGCTGCTGCTGCCGCTGCTGGGGGAGTCTCCGTGGGGGCCGCCCTCGTGGCCTCCCCCCTAATCCTGCTCCTCCTTGGGTCCGGGCGCCTGCCCCGTGAGTCCCCTCTCCCCCCCCGTTCCTCCTCGCCGGCGCGCTTGGGAGCCAGTGCGCATGCGCGGATTTCCATGCATGCGCAGGCGCAGCCGGGAGCCACGGGGGGGGGCGCAAAAATAATGTTCGCCTACCCCGCCGGGAGAGCTCAGACCGCCCCTGAGTGGAGATAAGAACCCACACTAAAGCATGTTATTTTAACCCGCTTCAGTACAGATTTCAGGCCTGTGTGGAAGTGCCCCCTAAAATGACAATAGTTAAGTGTCTGGAGTTATTTCCCCCCACAATTTTTAGATGTATATTATGAATTCATAAAGTTTTCCTGGTAAAAATGTTATGGGCTGAATGTTTGAGAAATTGTAAATCAGTAGGTGGTGGCATCTGATCTCAAGGGGTTCACTATCCTACTCGAGAGAAGGATTTGGGACCGTTTACAGACATCTTTGGCATTCTCGATGCTTTGGACTATAGCTTCCAGTTCTTTATCACAGATTGTGCTAGCCACTACTAGGGCTTCTGTGAGTTCAAGTGCAAAATACTTGGAGGGCCAAATTATTGCAGGAAATGAAAGGCATTAATGTAACTAATAAAATATATATTGTAAAATGATCTCCAATGAGCCCTAGGCAGCATACATGGCTTTTTTTCTTCTTGGATTATTCCCCCCCCCCCCCTTTATCCTGTCTTATTTATTTATTTATTTATACTTCATTTATTTATACGCTCAGAGCGGTTTACAAAGTATAAACACACAACTAAAAGCAAACAAGTACAGCAATAAACAGCACAATAAACACATACATAATACACAAAATCAGAACTGCCAGTGATATTCAATTGGAGTCTGTTGAGGGCTCAGTTTGTGACAGGTTCCCAGAAAAAGGGTAAAGAGCCGGGCATGGTGGGGTATTCGCTGATTTGGCCGGCATCCGATACTGCAGTGCCATCAGCGGCTCGCTTGGGAGTGGTAGAATAGATAGAGTTCCCGGAGGTCGAATAGGGCCTGATGGAATTTTCAGACCATTAATATTGTCTTTGAGGGAATGGGAGGAGCGATCTCCCTTAAGACTTAGCCATATTCTGGCTTCCTAGTGGGGTATTGTTCTGGTTCCCCTGTGAGGCTGGAGACAGGGATCTTTTCCAGCATCCAAACCCCACCCCCCGAAAGGTCAGTGATTTAAATGTCCTTTGTGCCCTTCGAGGCCTGCGGGGGCCATCTCTGTCCTTCTTAGGCTTCTCGGTTTGCAGACCTTTGAAGCTCTTATTGCCAGGAAAAGCGCTTGCTAAGTCCCTCCTTTGTCCAGGCGGGACTTCTGAGCACTTCTTCCTGGACTTCCGCGTACGTGCACGCCTTCTGCGCTTGCGCTGTGGTCTGGTGCTCGACTGGAACGGAAGAGAATACGGTGACGTATGGGTGACGTCTACCTGGCCAGTCCTCTCTTTGGCGTATTCAAGGACATGCGCCATCTTGGGAATTCCCTTGCACAGCTGCCTCTCTACGAGGGAGAGGCAGCGGCGACGGTGCCAATCCCCCGGTTGCTTCTGTCCCACGGCCGCCTTCGGATTCCTTTTGCGGGAAATTGACTCGCCAGAATAATCTGGCTAGGATTTATGCTTCAGTAGGGTCTTGCATATTTATTTATTTATTTTATTTATTATTCGGGCTTCTATGCCGCGACTCCTGAGGCTCGCGGCGGCTTACAGGAGCCGAAGGGCACAGTAAAATACAGGCAATAAGCAGTTAAAAAACAATTAAAAACAACAGCAGTACAGTAATTAATAACACAGTTAACACAATGAACAGCA
>JARBWK010002861.1:0-13883 GCA_030556195.1 Anolis apletophallus | reverse complement strand
CACAGTGCTCTCTGGATATAGGTGAACTACAACTCCAAAACCCAAGGTCAATGCCCACCAAACTCTTATAGTATTTTCTCTTGGTTATGGGAGTTCTGTGTGGGAAGTTTGTGTCGTTCTGCCATTCGTGCCAGGATATAGTTAATATGTTTCTAAATGTGTCTATACACTCTGTGTGAAACCGGGGCCTGTTTCGATGAACACAACATAGATATTAGATATCCTGGCAGGAATGACACTCTAACACAGTAATACATATAGTTAATATATTTTTAAATGTATTTATACACTCAGTGTGAAGCCAGCTGTTGAGCAGACCTTTCATGTAAAAAAAATGTGCCGGCTCCAAAAGGTTGAAAACATTGGTGTAGATCAGTGTTTCCCCAACCTTTTTGAGCTGCGCACATTTTTTACATTTACAAAACTGAAACGCACCACCATCCAAAATGACACTCTAACACAGTAATACACACGGGTCTCTTGCTCAACAGCTGGGAGTTATAGTTCACCCCGCAATCAAAGAGCATTCTGAACTCCCCAATGATGGAATGGAATCAAACTTCCCACAGAACTCCCATAACCAAGAGAAAATACTATAAGAGTTTGGTGGGCATTGATCTTGAGTTTTGGGTTGTAGTTCACCTGTATCCAGAGAGCACTATGGACTCAAACAATGTTGGATAAGGACCAAACTTGGCATGAATACTCAAGATGCCCAAATGTGAACACAGATGGAGTTTGGGGAAAAATAGACCTTGACATTTGGGAGTGACAGTTTCTGGGATTTATGGTTAACACACAATCAAAGAGCATCCTGAACTCTTGCAACAATGGAATTGAACCAAACTTGGCATATTGAACTCTCAATTTCCCATGGCACACCTGATGATTGCTCACGGCACACTAGTGTGCCACGGCACACTGGTTGGGAAACACTGGTGTAGATGCACCCCAAGTCCCCTAAAATTCAGTAGGACACTTCTGGTCAATGACTCTCTTTCCCCCTGAGCTACCTCTCAGGACTCTCATAGAGACATAATGCACACGTGCACCCTACTCAGTCCCTCCATCACAATCAGGATAGTTCAGAAACATCAATAAAAGAAATTAGATGTGAAGTTCTTAAAAGGACGGAGCAGAAGAACAACAGAAGAGAGACTTTCGAGTAATGGGTTTGGAATATTTGCATTGGAGATGCCCACCAGGCAGAGTATTGTAAGATTCACGAACCTGACATCCAGTCGAGGTTAAAGAAAATATTTCAGGCATGCCTGGACTTACATTTCATCCACTGGAAACAAAACCCATATAACCACACCCGTCTGAAAAAAATCAACCTGGAGCTGACCCTACTTTCTCGGTGCCGGGAAGAAATGATGCTACGGCGCAAGGCGGGAGAGGCGTGTTGCGCCGAGAGCTGGGTTTTATATGGAAGGTGGAGGAAATGAGGCTCTTTCCAAAATCTCCTCCGCCTACGATTTAATTAGTGGATTAAATTAGCAGAACATTCACCATGACAGTAGCGGGTTCAGGTGATGAAAAACCGTGTCCGGGCTTTTGGTAAGCATCCCCATAGCAATTTAGGAATCAGAATTTGACCCAACCAGTTTGTTTCCCATGGAGACGATTTCGACAGGTGTTGAGGTTGTTGCCACTTTCGATGCCAAGAGTCAGGAATTTCCGGAGGCTGGAGTGATTATGTTGAGCTTTGTTCTGGTTGACGTTCTCTGTCTGGTTTTGTTGGGCCATGTTCTTGAATGGCCCAGCTTACTTGTCCGAACGTACCTCCACCTCGAAATTTACGATCTTGCGGCGAGGCCCTGCTCTCGATCCCACCTTCGTTGCGATGGGCGTTTGGTGGGGACGAGAGACAGGGCCTTCTCGGTGGTGGCCCCTCGCCTGTGGAACTCGCGCCCCAGCAAAATAGGATCAACTTCTTCTCTCCTTTCCTTTAGGAAAAAAGCTACCGAGAAGGCCCTGTCTCTCGATCCCACCTTCGTCGCAAATGCGTTTGGTGGGGACGAGAGACAGGGCCTTCTCGGTGGTGGCCCCTCACCTGTGGAACTCGCGCCCCAGCAAAATAGGATCGATAAGGAATGGACTAAATAAAATAAAAATAGAAAAATATAGGGAACTAGAGCAGAAAGTAATAACAAAATGGTACAGGACACCAATCCAACTGGCACATATGATCCAGGGTCTAAATCCGAAATGTTGGCACTGTGGGAGTAGAGAAGCCTGGTACTCACATCTCTGGTGGGAGTGTAAGGAGATACAAAGGTTCTGGAATCAAATTTTTAAGAAGATTGAACTATATACAAAAATAAAAAATGATTTAAATATGGATATTCTCTTAAAAGGGATATGCGGGGATAGTAAAATCAAAGCGCAAGAACAAAAATTAGTTATGATGATGTTTAGGCGGCACATGCCGTGATTGCCTGGGGTGGAAAGAAAAAAAAGAAATGGACCCTTGAAAAATGGTATGAATATGTGTGGGAACAAGTTCAGTTGGAAATTATGGACATTATAAGAAATGAAAAACTATGGACAGAAAAGCAGAAGAAAATCAAAGAAATATGGTTACCCTTCAAAAACTGGATACAGGAAGCTAAACCAGAAGATGAACATTGGGGGAAAAACTGGACAGAATGCAACGATGGCTCTAATAAATGAAGGACCAACTTGTCAACGGGGGAGGGGGAGGGTCAGGGGGGAAGAAAATGTATTGTAACTAAAGCAATGTAAAGTAAGAGTAAATGTATTATAACAATACAATAAAAATCTTTTTAAAAACAAAAAAACAAAAAAAAAAGAAGAAAAGGGCGGGTTATAAGTAATTGAAATAAATCTATCTTCTATCTATGTATATAATAAAAGTCAGTGTTTGCGGAGGTGCGGAGGGTGGGAGGTGCAGAGGAATATGTGCCAGCTTTTCGATTGGTTGCCACTGTGGGATTATTTGCATAAAGGACTCTGATTGGCCAGCCTCAGAACTCCAACACTCTAAGGCACCAGACAGAGGGAATTGGTTGCCACTGAGAGACAATTTGCATAAAGGACTCTGATTGGCCAGCAAAACAGAATGCAACTGAATGCTTGAGTTAGCCAAATGACAGTTTCATTTCCCATTGGAAATGGAATGCTCATTTTCTGGGAGGTGCGGAGGTGCCAAGGAATATGTGACAGCCTTTCGATAGGCTGCCACTATGAGAATATTTGTATAAAGGTCTCTGATTGGCCAGCCTCAGAACTCCAACATTCTATGGCCCCAGACAGAGGGGAAAGGTTGCCACTGAAATGGTATTTGCATAAAGGATTCCGATTGGCCATCCACATTCCAACATTCTAAGGTGATGCAGAGGGAAAAGGAAAGGCCTCAGGCAGTCAGACACTGCGGCCCACAGCAGTGACGGATCAGGACCAAACTTGCCACACAGGGGCCCAATGGCCCACTTCACAACGTGACCCTCACCCAATGACCACTACAGACCAAAATTAGCACACAGAGCCCCTTGACCCACTCAACACCCAGGTGCTGTTTCAAGGACGATGGACCACAGATGATGGGACTTGAAATACCTTCACTCACCTTCCGAGACCGCTGCAACCCTCATCCAAAGAATGATCAAGACCAAATGTGACACACACAGCCCCCGTGACCCACTCTACATCCCGGTGCTGTTTGGAGGGGGGTGGACCACGGCCAATGGGACTTGCAGTACCTTCACTAAGTTCCTGAGACCACTGCAAGCCATATACACATCTAATAGGAACCAACCTTGGCACACAATGCCTTCCTCAAATAACCCGGGCACCGCCGGGTCCCCAAGCTAGTAAAGAAATAAAATAAATGTTGGAATGTGGTCTGGCATCGCAAAACGTAAACAGCTTCAAGGTGTCTTGATTAAAGCGCTTGAGACACCACTGGGGCAAGAGAAATAGAAAGGATGTAAATAAATAAATAAATAAACTTCTCCAAAGGTTTCAAACTTTTGAAAGGATCATACCATGATGATGGTTTTATGACAACATCATCATAATTTTTAGTTATGGGTCCTTGACACTGCCCAGATTTGAAAAAGTCAATTCATAATTCTACCAAATTCCATCACAGCTCATGGGGTGGGATATTCAAAGTGGTAGCTATCACATTGATTAACCTTTTTTGAGCCGCGGCACATTTTTTACAATTACAAAATCCTGGGGCACACCACTAACCAAAATGACACAAAATGACACTCTAACACAGTAATACATAGAGTTAATATGTTTTTAAATGTATTTATACACTCAGTGTGAAACCTGGGCCTGTTTCGATGAACTCAACATAGATATCCTGGCAGGAATGGCAGAAAGACACAAACGTCCCACACAGAACTCCCATAACCAAGAGAAAATACTATAAGAGTTTGGTGGGCATTGACCTTGGGTTTTGGAGTTGTAGTTCACCTATATCCAGAGAGCACTGTGGACTCAAACAATGTTGGATCAGGACCAAACTTGGCATGAATACTCAATATGCCCAAATGTGAACATGGATGGAGTTTGGGCAAAATGGACCTTGACATTTGGGAGTTACAGTTTCTGGGATTTATAGTTAACACACAAGCAAAGAGCATCCTGAACTCTTGCAACAATGGAATTGAACCAAACTTGGCATATTGAACTCTCATTACCAACAGAAAGTACTGAAAGGGTTTGCTTGGGAATTGACCTTGAGTTTGGAAGTTGTAGTTCGCCTACACCCAGAGAGCACTGTGGTGTCAAACAATGTCATGTTATGTTGTTGTTTGTTTTCTATCCAGACTCACAATGTTGGAAGGAGGCTCACCACTTTAAGGTCCCTGAAACAGGCATGGGAAAACTTTGGCCCTCTGTGTGCTTTGGACTCCAACTCCCACCATTCCTAACAGCCTGAGGCCCTTTCCTGCTTAATTGGCTGAGGGTATAAAAGGAAAAGGGCCTGAGGCTGCTAGGAATGGTGGGAGTTGGAGTCCAAAACACCTGAAGGTCCAAGTTTGCCCATGCCAACTTTCGACAGAGACCTCTTCCTCCCCCTTCCCCTTCGCGCCCTTTCTTCCCCCTCCTGCCCAACACTTACTTTTTCTTCTACACTGCCGCATCTGCAGCCATTTTGATCCGAGGGGGCAGCGTGAGCGTGTTCAGGAGGGGAGGGGGGAGGGAAGAAGGCGTGACCCGTGTGGGCGCTTCTGCGCAGACTCGCCCCAGAGCAAAGCGAGGCAAAGCGAGCAGAGCGAGGCTGGGAAGAAGGGAGCCCGAGTGGAGAAGAAAAAGCGTTCGGCAGGAGGGGGAAGAAAGGGTCTTGGAGGTCCCAATTTCCCACGGCACACCTGAGGATCGCTCACGGCACACTAGTGTGCCACGGCACACTGGTTGGGAAACACTGGATTAATGTATGGAAATGGTCAGTCAGTAACCGTGTCCTCTTTATTGCTTTTAAAAATAATATTATGCTAATATATGGATGAGTATGCACGGAGTTGGCTTTTGCTGGGCTTGGCTCGTAGTTTAGGGCTTTGGTCTCAATTTGGGGGTGCAAATATATCACCCCTATATAAATAATACTTTGTGAGAGGTGGGGCCGTCAGTTTGGAAACTGGAGGAGACACTGGCATCTTGACCGCTTGCATAGAAAAGGGAATTTCCACCTGCAAGGTGTTGACTATTACCTTGGCTGCATGATACAGCAACACCTGCTGAAATTTGCACCTCAGCACCATCATTAAAGGGATTGGACTTGTCTCCAGCTTCCAGTCTAGCAACCCTGTCTGGAAGGACCTTTGACATTGCTTCACTTTACCTGTGGACTGCCCTCTCCTTGGAGGCTTGGTTGATGCCAAACTCTGGCTTCGTTCCATGTTCCAAACAGGGAACATACGGCACTTTCCCAAACACAATTGATACAGTAAAGGAACTCGAGACTCCGCCGCCACTCGGGGGGCCCACCTTCGATTGTTTCCACCTGCTGGACGTAGAGGCTGTTGATAAGATCATAGCTGCAGCCAGACCTACTACCTGCTCCCTCGACCCGTGCCCCTCCTGGCTAATTAGAGCTTGCTGGGAGAGGTTACGAGCAGGGCCGGATTACCCATAAGGCCACCCGAGGCACTTGCCTCGGGCGGCGGATTTTGGGGGCGGCATTTCCGGGGCCGGGCCTGAAGGAAGGGGTGAGCCTTTTCCTCGCCGGCAGCGGCTCCGCCCCTCCTCCCTTCAGTGGCTGGCGTGAGGGGAGAAGGCTATCTGGGTGTAGGTGAACTACAACTTCCAAACTCAAGGTCAGTTCCCAAGCAAACCCCTTCAGTACTTTCTGTTGGTAATGAGAGTTCAATAGGCCAAGTTTGGTTCAATTCCATTGTTGCAAGAGTTCAGGATGCTCTTTGATTGTGTGTTAACTATCAATCCCAGAAACTGTAACTCCCAAATGTCAAGGTCCATTTTGCCCAAACTCCATCCATGTCAAGGTCTATTTTTCCCAAACTCCATCTGTGTTCACATTTGGGCATATTGAGGATTCATGCCAAGTTTGGTCCTGATCCAACATTGTCCACAGTGCTCTCTGGATATAGGTGAACTACAAGTCCAAAACCCAAGGTCAATGCCCACCAAACTCTTATAGTATTTTCTCTTGGTTATGGGAGTTCTGTGTGGGAAGTTTGTGTCTTTCTGACATTCCTGCCAGGATATCTATGTTGTGTTCATCGAAACAGGCCCAGGTTTCACACTGAATGTATAAATACATTTTTTAAACATATTAACTATATGTATTACTGTGTTAGAGTGTCATTTTGTGTCATTTTGGTTGGTGGTGTGCCCCAGGATTTGGTAAATGTAAGAAATGTGCTGCGGCTCAAAAAATGTTGGGAAACACTGGTCTAATACATATAAATACACCTGACAATAAGCAATCAATAAAAATTTCACCTGAAGCAGATTGAGGATTTCTATGCTAACCCTGTTGAATGGCTAATTGTGGACAAAAGAGGGTAAATCTGATATTGGAGTGACATATTGAAAGATGGAGGGGGCTCCTGGTGTAGACGAGGAAGTTTCAGTAGGTGTTGCAAAAACTGGGGCATATTGGTGACATGTGGATGAGCCATTTATCAGAGCTGACATAGAAATGGCAATATAGGAGAGTTTCTCTCCTTCTATCCTGGTCCCTTCATGACTAAAGATCCGGGAACGATTGCAACATCTACATGCGACCCCTTGCCAAGTTGGTGCAGAGTTTTGGTTTGGGGTGTCATTAGTGCGCTGATGACACCCAGCTGGTGCTGAGGATGGACGGCCGACCAGACTCCGTAGCCGATTGTTTCCAACAATGCCTTGAAGCCGTGACTGGTTGGCTACGAGCCAGTTGGTTGAGAGTGAACCTGTTGAAGACGGAGATCCTTTGGCTCGGTCACCCGGGTGGGTGTGAGCTCCGGCTGCCTGCTCTGGACGGTGAGGCACTACGCCCGTCGCCCTTAGTAAAGAGTTTGGGGGTCCGGTTGGGTCCGCTGCTGACGATGGAGGCTCAGGTCTCCACTGTCAGCAGATCTGCATTCTTCCATCTGCAGCAGGCTAGGCAGCTGGCGCTCTACCTCTCCGGAAATGACCTAGCCACGGTAATCCAGGCGACGGTCATTTCGAGGCTAGACTACTGTAACGCCCTTTACATTGGTCTTCCTTTGTCGGTCATCCGGAAGCTCAAACTGGTGCAGAACGCAGCAGCAAGACTCCTGGCTGGAGTACCGGCCAGGGCTCACATCACTCCAACTCTGCAGCGACTGCAGTGGTTACCAATTGAGCACCGGATCATCTTCAAAGTGTTGGTTTTGACCTTTAAGGCCTTGCATGGTCTGGGGCCGGTGTACTTAAGGGACCATCTACTCCCATATGTTCCCCAGAGATCTCTCCATTCAGAAGACCTCAACCTCTTGCAGATTCCGCCCCTGCGAACCATTTGTTTGTCTTCAACTAGACAGAGAGCCTTCTCCGTGGCATAAGAACATAAGAACATAAGAACATAAGAAGAGCCATGCTGAATCGGACCTCAGCCCATCTAGTCCAGCATTCTGTATCACACAGTGGCCCCCAGTTGTACACGGGGATCTCGAGCAGAAGGGAGGGCAAAACCCTGACCTGCTCCCGACCCTTCACAACCAGTACCCAGGGAAATCCTGCCTACCTCAACCAACTCCGAGGTGGCACTTGAATGTCCTTTTCAGTAACTACCGATACACTTGGTATCCATGAATCTGTCTAATCCTGCCTTGAAGTTGTTCAGGCTGACCTCTTCTGGAAGTAAATTCCATAACCCAATGACCCTCTGGGTGAAGAAATATTTCCCTTTATTAGTCCTAACTTTCCTACCTTGGAGCTTCAGGGAGTGCCCTCTAGTCCTAGTGTTTTGTGACAAAGAAAATAATTTTTCTTTATTCACCTTTTCTATCCCATGCATGATTTTATACACTTCGATCAAGTCACCTCTTAAACGCCGTCTTTCAAGGCTGAAAAGACCAAGGCGTTGCAACCTGATTTCATAAAGGGAGCTGCTCCATCCCTTGGATCATTCTTGTTGCCCTTTTCTGTACCTTTTCCAGTTCCGTTATATCCTTCTTGAGGTGCGGAGACCAGAATTGTACACAGTACTCCAAATGTGGCCTTACCATAGATTTGTAGAGAGGTAATACAACATTTGCTGACCTATTTTCGATTCCCTTTCTGAGCATGCCAAGCATAGAATTTGCTTTTTTCACTGCTGCTGCGCACTGGGTTGACATCTTCATTGAGCTGTCCACCAAGACCCCAAGATCCCTTTCCTGGTTTGTCTCGGAAAGCTTTCACCCCATCAATTTGTAGGTGTAGTTGGGGTTCTTTGCCCCGATGTGCATGACTTTACACTTGTTTAGGTTAAAATGCATTTGCCACTTTGTTGCCCATTCACTCAATTTCGAGAGATCTTTCTGGAGCTCTTTACAATCAGATTCATTTTTAACTACCTGAACAATTTAGTGTCGTCTGCAAACTTTGCTACCTCAGAATTCACTCCTACATCCAGATCATTAATGAATAAATTAAAAAGTAACGGACCCAAAACTGAACCTTGGGGTACGCCACTTCTCACCTCTTTCCACCCAGAGAAATGTCTGTTTATTACCACCCTTTGTTTCCTACAGTTTAGCCAGGTTCCAATCCAGGACAAGACCTGTCCCTGATTCCATGGCTGAAGAGCTTATTTAGGAGCCTTTGGTGAGGACTTTGTCAAAAGCCTTTTGAAAGTCAAGGTAAACAATATCGACTGGGTCCCCTTTATCTATGTGTTTATTTACACCCTCAAAGAATTCTAACAAGTTAGTAAGACATGATTTGCCTTTGCAGAAACCATGTTGATTTTCTTTCAGCAATGCCTGTTCTTCTATGTGCCTAGTAATATTTTCTTTAATAATAGTTTCCATCACTTTGCCTGGAACTGAGGTTAAACTGACTGGTCTATAATTTCCTGGATCACCTCTGGATCCTTTCTTGAAGATTGGTGTTACATTTGCCTCCCTCCAGTCCTCGGGTACAGTGCCTGATCTTAGAAAAGGTTATATATCTTAGCTAGAAGTTCAGCAATTTCACACTTGAGTTCCTTAAGAACTCTGGGGTGGATGCCGTCTGGACCTGGTGATTTGTTGACATTTAGTTTAGTAAGGCATGTGAGAACATCCTCCTTTTTATCTCTATCTGTTTTAATTCTTTTAATTCCCTCCCTGAAAAAACTGACTCAGCTGCAGGCATATGTTGTCTGTCCTCCTGTGTGAAAACGGAGGCAAAGAAGTCATTTAGCCGCTCAGCAATCTCCTTGTCTTCACTGATTTTCCCTTTCTGACCATTGTCGTCGAGTGGCCCAACTGCTTTTCTAGTTGGGTTCCTGCTTCTGATGTACTTAAAGAAGCATCACCATGCTTGTGGAATAGTCTACCACCTGAAGTGCGAACAATCAGCGAGCTGCCGGCTTTCTGGAAAGCGAGCAAAACGGCATCGTTCTGGCAGGCATTCAGCCTCTAAGTACTCTTGGTTATGGCGGAATATTGCGAAACTGTTCTATATTTTTATTGTTCTTATGCTCTTTGTTGTAGTTGGATATGCTGTAAACCGTCCGGAGCCAATTGGAAAGGACGGTATACAAATCGAAATAATAAATAAATAAATAAATAAATAAATAATCTGGTTTTCGATAGAGTGGAGCTTTTCTATTCTGTGTTGTGCTAGTTTAGGACATTTCCATTGGAAACTTCCCACATATCTGATGGTTAGGAACTGGACCATGTCAGAATAGGAAATCGGTTGAAAGGTGGAACCCAAGTTTCATTTAGCTTTCAAATGCAGGACTAAACACCAGACATCAAGTAAGGAAAACCCCCTAGTAGTGGTCAAAAGAGCAAACCATGGGTTGAAAATGTGGCACATGGCTATAACTTAAATCTATGAAAAAAGTGGCTCACAAATAATCTCACATTGGCAACCAATCAAAAAGCTGCCACATATTCTCTCTTCCTCCGCACCTCCCTCCACACCTCCCTCCACACCTCTCACCGCAAACATTGACTTTTATTATATGTATGTATGTATGTATAGATAGATAGATATGGCTCCCACTGAAATAAATTTCCAAATATTTTGCTTTCATGACTCTCTGAGTCAAAAAGGTTCCCGATCCCTGGTCTAGAGCAGTGGTCCTCAACTTGTGGCTCCTCAGGTGTTTTGGCCTACAACTCCCAGAAATCCCAGCCAGTTTACCAGCTGTTAGGATTTCTGGGAGTTGAAGGCCAAAACAACTGGGGACCCAGCACATAGAAGAACAGGCATTGCTGAAGGAAAATCAACATGGTTTCTGCAAAGGCAAATCATGTCTTACTAACTTGTTAGAATTCTTTGAGGGTGTAAATAAACACATAGATAAAGGGGACCCAGTCGATATTGTTTACCTTGACTTTCAAAAGGCTTTTGACAAAGTCCCTCACCAAAGGCTCAAAACAAGCTCTTCAGCCATGGAATCAGGGGACAGGTCTTGTCCTGGATTGGAACCTGGCTAAACTGTAGGAAACAAAGGGTGGTAATAAACGGACACTTCTCTGGGTGGAAAGAGGTGAGAAGTGGCGTACCCCAAGGTTCAGTTTTAGGACCGTTACTTTTTAATTTATTCATAAATGATCTGGATGTAGAAGTAAATTGTGAGGTAGCAAAGTTTGCAGATGACACTAAACTGTTCAGGGTAGTTAAAAATGAAACTGACTGTAAAGAGCTCCAGAAAGATCTCTCGAAATTGAGTGAATGGGCAACGAAGTGGCAAATGCATTTTAACCTAAACAAGTGTAAAGTCATGCACATCGGGGCAAAGAACCCCAAATACACTTATCAACTGATGGGATCAAAGCTTTCTGAGGCAAACCAGGAAAGGGATCTTGGGGTCTTGGTGGACAGCTCAATGAAGATGTCAACCCAGTGCGCAGCAGCAGTGAAAAAAGCAAATTCTATGCTTGGCATGATCAGGAAGGGAATCTAAAATAGGTCGGCAAATGTTGTATTGCCTCTCTACAAATCTATGGTGAGGCCACATCTGGAGTACTGTGTACAATTCTGGTCACCGCACCTCAAGAAGGATATAACGGAACTGGAAAAGGTACAAAGAAGGGCAACAAAAATGATCCAAGGGGTGGAGCAGCTCCCTTATGAAATCAGGTTGCAACGCCTTGGTCTTTTCAGCCTTGAAAGACGGCGTTTAAGAGGAGACTTGATCGAAGTGTATAAAATCATGCATGGGATAGAAAAGGTGAATAAAGAAAAAATATTTTCTCTGTCACACAACACTAGGACTAGGGGGCCCAGAGGGTCATTGGGTTATGGAACTCACTTCCAGAAGAGGTTGTGACAGCTGTCAGCCTGGACAGCTTCAAGGCAGGATTAGACAGGTTCATGGATACCAAGGGAATCAGTAGTTACTGAAATGGACATCCAAGTGCCACCTCTGTGTTGATGGAGGCAGGCAGGATTTTCCCCGGGTACTGGTTGTGGGGGGTCGGGAGCAGGTGAGGGTTTTGCCCTCCTTTCTGCTAGAGATCCCTGTGTACAACTAGTGGGCCACTGTGTGACACAGAATGCTGGACTAGATGGGCTGAGGCCCGATTCCGCATGGCTCTTCTTATGTTCTTATGTTCTTATGACCCACAGGTTGAGAACCACTGGTCTAGAGCTCTAAACTACTTTGAAGGATCCACCATTTGGACTACCCATCTTTGAAGGATCCACCATTTGGACAAACCTAAATTATTGTCATGTTCTGTACTCTCAACCCCTTTGGTCCCTGCTGGTTGTTTTCTCAATCAGTAGTGAGTATGAAGAACCTAGTTCCTCCATTCTGAGGTCGAGAATTGAAAAATTTCAGGACGCAACAACCTGATGCCTTTATGTTTGCTTTTATTGGAAGCTATGAGGAAATGCTTGGGAGATGTGCCACCACCAAGCTGGGGAGGGAGTCTTCTCTTCTTCTAGAGCTGATGTCGTCTCCCTGGTGGGTTTTGCTTCAGATGTGATTGTTCACAGACAACATCAAGGAGAGTGAAGAAGATGGAGCCGGAAGCACGTTGAGGGGCAGAAGGCAATGCTCACTAGGGTGGCATTCAAGAGGAAGCCTGGGAAGAAGCTGGAGGAGAGACGTGTTATGGGTCCATTATTGTTGTTCCAGATCTGAAGATGGTTTCATGGGCGAATTAGTGTTTCTTCACAGTGCGTTGGCACATGCAAGTGGAGTGATGGGGTGTCATGTAGTCTTGGTCGTAGCTCGCTGTGTCTGAGGGAGACTCACCCTTGGCGGACCATGGCGTAATGCTGATAGGGTCACAGTCATCCCGGCAGTTGGTAGAGTAGGTTGAGCCACAAGAGCCACACACCGAGGTGCCCCGATTTCTACTGGGCTCCTTTGTTTTGGGGGTCACAACGATGCTCCCACAGGGATCCTGGCAAACGGACACTGTTTGAAGTTGTTGTGGCAAGATGCGGAGGGAGCCATAATGGTCCCGGTACACTGAGGATGTTGGCCCTACTATGGCCCTGGCCATGGCCTTTGCCATGATCTTGGCGATGGCCTTGGCCATGGCCTTCATGTTGGCCATGGCCTTCGTGTTGGCCGTGGCCTTCGTGTTGGCCATGACCTTCCGTGTTGGCCATGGCCTTCATGTTGGCTGAAACAGATAGAACTACAGGGGTGGCACAAACCATGGGGCTAGAACATTGGCTGTGGGACTGCTGTGAGGTCATGGAAGAATCATGGCCAATGGAGCCACGCTGCCATTGTTGGTTTTTGACATGAGAACTACAGTGACACCCAGAGCTGCCATATTGGGAGTGACTGGGTGTCATACACAGAGAGCTATCCGGGGTAGCACACACGGATGGAGTAGATGGCACGTGGGAAGGGGTGGCGGAGGCTGTGGTTTTCTTCACATGAGTGGGAGGAGGAAGGGAAGCTTGCTTGACCTGGTAAGACATCTTTTTTGGTTTAAGGGTGAGTTTTTTAATTCTGCAAGAAAAAAAAAACATAGTTTAGAACAGTGTTTCCCAACCAGTGTTTCCCAATCAATCGCCTTCACCTCTTTCCTTCTGGAGGACCAAAAGATTGAGAACCTGGGGGACCCTCTGACTTGAAAGAATTAGGACTGCTTGGTGTTGAAAGTCAACTTCTGATTGTGCGCCACCATGCCATTGAGGTGAAACTATGTTTGATAGAGGCCACCAAAGCAAGTCCTGATGGTTTCTCTACCACTAGTTTTACTCAATCTTCTTCACCTCTTTCTTTCTGAAGGACCAAAAGATTGGGAAACTGGGGGACCATC
>JARBWK010002860.1:0-13884 GCA_030556195.1 Anolis apletophallus | reverse complement strand
TTGTTATATACCTTGTTTTAGGGAAATCTTTTATATTTGCAGAAATGTTGTATAGTGCAATTTCTAATCTCGGAGATGGCTTTTGTATGTGTTTATTTTTGTTCAGAAGAATCCATCCATGGTTGAATAAACCCATTAATAAAGATTGGTCAAGCCATATAAGTTCTTGTCATATAAATCTGCATGTATTTCATTTGTCCTATATCTGTTTTTATGGGTTGACTGGAGATTAAATCGCAAATGCAGCAACACACAATGTAACAGATCCTGCATACATTCGCTAAATATCTATTGTTCTGGCTTTTTACAGGCTTTGCAGTTGAATAATATCGGGTTTTGATCTTTTTTGTTAGAAGTGCAATAATGCTGAGCTCTGAAGAGTTAAGAATCCCAGTCTAACACTCAAACCATGTGTCTACTGCTATACAGGAAGTCAACGGAAACATGAGATCTAGTAGCATCAACAACCAACATACAAACAAATTTTCAGTGCCGCTATGTATTGTTAGACCATCCTCAGCAGTCTCTTTCAATTGAATGTGGTTGGTCATCTTATGAAGAGTCCATGAATTTCATAGGAAAGGAATTTTCAGAGGTGGTTTTGCCAGTCCCTTCTTCTGAGATTTGTCTACAAACCTGAAAACCTGCTAGAAAGTGGAATAAAGGGAGGGGGAGCTACAAAACGCAGACTGAAAATGTGCACTTGATTGCAGATGGAAAACACGTGATAAAAGGTTTGAATAAAATCCAATATCGGGTTTAAAATGCATTGCTGCGGGAGCAATGTAATGTCCCGGACCTCAAAATGAGATTTCATTGCAGTACGCTGGCATAGACTGCTCCAATGCTTATCATTTTAAAAATATTTATTTATTTATTTCCAACATTTCTACCCCTGAAGGGGGACTCAGGGCGGCTTACACCGGCAGCAATTTGATGCCAACAACATACAAACAATACAAAAGATAAAACATTAGATTAAAATACATTTAAAACATTATTCATCATGTAGCCAAAGTAAAGTCTGTTTTAAATTTCCAAACAGCTGATGAGGGATGTAAACAGATAGAGCTACGGACACACAGGTGACTAAATGGAGAGTACGAGTAAGCCATTCCCATGAGATCTCTCGCTAATCATTCCTTTGTTCCCATTTCCTATGTATTACTGAAAGGAAATGGAGTGGGAAGCAGCATGTTGCAGGCAAGTAACCCCAAAGGGAAACCGGGACCAAGAGGGCAAAGCAGGAGGCACCAGGAGGAGGCTGAGGAGAAACAACAGAAAATCTGCTTGTACATACTTTATTATATTCACATCAGTGCTACAACTTTGGCAAATGCTTATGAGGTGCAGTGCAACTCAGGGAATCAGTAAGAAAAAAATTAAAAGTTCTGGGGGATGTTCCACCATACCTTTTGTGGTTCCCTTCACTCTGTATCAACTTAACTTTTCTGGATACCATGAGACTATTTCCCAGAACCGAGAACTCCGTGTGTGGACTCTCCTTGAGATATTGGGATTTTAATCCTTACTCCGGATTAATCGGATGTCTGAAAGGGCCCTGAAAAATAGTCTACAGCTCTTCTTATTCATTGGCAGTAAGTAACCTATCCAAATATGAATCAGGGTGACTTTACTTAGCTTCCAAGATCACAGCAGATCTGGCGCCTTTTTGAGTATTTATGCTTCTGCAGGTGATACTAACTCCCTTCTATTGTTTTTTCTACCTTTTCCAACCATAAATTAGGCCCCCCGGTGGTGCAGTGGGTTAAGCCCTGTGCCGGCAGGACTGAAGACCGACAGGATGCAAGTTTGAATCCGGGAGAGTGCGGATGTGCTCTCTCTATCAGCTCCAGCTTCTCATGAGGGGACATGAGAGAAGCCTCCCACAAGGATGGTAAAACATCAAAACATCCAGGCATCCCCTGGGCAACATCCTTACAGACGGCCAATTATTTCACACCAGAAGCAACTTGCAGTTTCTCAAGTCGCTCCTGACATGACAAACAAACAAACAAACATAAATTGTTCTCTTTTTATTCAATTCCCCTCTCAAAATGAATGTTTTAGTGATACATTCAATAATGCTGATGTGATTTCTGTTGATATCATGTTCTTCCCCAGCAAGCAGCCATCTTTGAAAAATAAACATTTCCTCAAGTTTTGAAACAGAGGCAATTGTTTGCCTTCAAGTTGTAATGAGCCACAATATCACAAACCAAGTTATACTTCTTATCTGGTCCTAGGATCAGTTAGATAAAAGTAGGAACTGCAAATATATCTATGATTAGCTTTTGGAAGGCTGATATGTGGTCTGAGTTTCCTAGATTTTTGGAATACTTTAAATCAGTGGTTCTTAACCCAGGGTCTTGGGACCTCTGGAGGTCTGTGATATCATCACAGATTTAAATTATTAAATTATTAACTATTATGCGTGTTGATACTATTATTTTCAATTTGTATGGGATCATTATAATCAAAATATTATATTTAAATTGGAGTGTGTGCATTAATATATTAACTTATATCCCCTTCTCTAAGTTTGGAGGACCTTTATAAGAAAGTATAAATAATTATTACTTCATGCAGTCTAGTGCCTCAAATCATGAGTTAAGTCTTGTGGGTCCATGACTACAAAAGATTTTTAAAAGGGTGTCTGTGATTAGGAAAAAGCTGTGCATCATGGCTTTAAATGAAAGGTGTACTTTTTTCCTCTTCAGGACATCAAAGAATGGACTACATCTCTTGCATTTACTTAGAATAGGCAAGAGCAAAGAATAACTCATAGGCATGAATCCTCCTCAAAGTCATCTGATCTGACTTTTAGGCAGATTTTTGGTCACCAGACAATCCAAACTACTACTTAAACCTTGCTACAGATGTTGTGCTTATCTTCTTTCCTACCCAAAATGCAAAATTTGTCAAAATGTTGGCCTGATTTGATGAAACCTCACTTCCAGTGCACTAAAATAAAACAGTGGGTCTGCTGGAGCATATCTAAGGAACATTGGTTTCAGAGTTGCCCACCTGTTATTTACTATGGACAATGTAGGTTGATTTTTGGTCCAAACTTTCTTACTTCAGGAAGTATAGTTCCAATATATCTTTTTTGAATTGTTTCTTTCTATTTGGAAAGATTGCCTTTTTTGAAACTAAAGAAGAGTAAAAGCATAATTACAGTATCTGACAACCATAAAAATATAGCGAGAGTACATAATCAAGAGAAACAGCAAATCAACCTCTTTGTTCATGGGAAACTATTTCTAGCTGGATCTCCAATAAAATAATTTCTAGCTGGGTCTCTCAACCAATTCTAGCTGGATCTACATCAATTCCCAAAGAAAAGAGTTTTACTGTTTCAATTGATTCAGGTGTTCTACAGCAGGGACTAGCAAGTGGAATTTCTTCCTTTGGGAAACATTCCTAACACACACATAGACACGTGTACATTAAAGGACACTAGATTCCTCATAATTGTCTACCCAGGAATTCATTTTATGCAACTAGTCTATACTTTCAGTCAGTAGATAGAGCTGAAACAAGTCTTCTCGAATTTTAAAAAGACTTCACCCAGAGGCCTGAAAAGACAGCACTAAACTAACCTATATTTATGATCGAAAGAAAATTGGTATAATTTGTTTTGGACACACCATCTTAAGACATTTTATTGCCTTTAGCACATGGGGCTCCAGGACCCATACAAATTATAGTGCATAGTAACTGAAACCAGACAGGTCCACCCAGGAGTCAGACAATCCAGCAAGCATGTAGCAATTTGTTTCACATTCATGACTGCGAATGTGACTGTGTTTCTGGGCAAACTGAAAGCTGGTGATTCTAGGAGAAAGTTAACTGAGCATTGGCTTCTTTCTCTTCATGGCCACAGCCCTCCCATGCCTTGTCCTTTAACTGTTATTGTATGGAGGAATAATTGGAGCAGATTGTGCAGCTCCTACTTCTGGGAAATGGAAATCATTATTTCATCCTTCACTTTTTAAGAGACCCCACGAATGATATTTTCCCTGAACAATATTTTCCCTGAGCAGTGTTTCTCAACCTGGGGTCGGGACCCTGGGGTCGCGAGAGGGTGTCAGAGGGTCACCAAAGACCATCAGAAAACTCATTTTCTGTTGGTTATGGGGGGTTCTGTGTGGGAAGTTAGGTCCAATTCTATAGCTGGTGAGGTTCAGAATGCTCTTTGGTTGTAGGTGAAGTATAAATCCCAGCAACTACAGTTCCCAAGTGTCAAGTCTATTTCCCCCAAACTCCCACCAGTGTTCACATTTGGGCATCTTGAGTCTTCATGCCAGGTTTGGTTCAGATCCATCATTGTTTGAGTCCACAGTGCTCTCTGGATGTAGGTCAACTACAACTCCAAAACTCAAGGTCAATGCCCACCAAACCCTTCCAGTATTTTCTGTTGGTCATGGGAGTTCTGTGTGGCAAGTTTTGGGTCAACTCCATTATTAGTGGAGTTCTGAATGCTCTTTGATTGTAGGTTAACGGTAAATCCCAGCAACTATAATTCCCAAATAACAAAATCAATCCACACACACACACCCCAATGCCCCCCAGGATCCAAATTTGGGCGGAGTTGGGTATTTGTGCTAAATTTGGTCCAGTGAATGACAATGCATCCTATCAGGTATGTACATTGCGATTCATAACAGGATCAAAATGACAGTTATGAAGTAGCAACAAAAACAATTTTATGGTTGGGGTCACCACAACATGAAGAACTTTATTAAGGGACACGGCACTAGGAAGGTTGAGAATCACTGCTTTAGAGTCTTATAGACACCAGCTAATTACAAATAACATAGCTCAGTTGTACCAATGTTACATTGTTGCCCAAGATAGATTGGGAAAGCCAATGTGGTGTAGTGGTTTGAGCACTGGATTATGAGTCAGGAGACCAGGGTTCAATGCCCCACTTGGTCATGAAAAGCCACTGGATGATATGGGCAAGTCATGCCCTCTCGACTGTAGAAAACCCCATGATATTTTCTTGTGATATCACCATAAGTTAGAAGGCACACCACACTAATCTATTTTATTCTTAATATTACCTTGCCCTCAAACTAAGTAAAAGCATTAGCAAGAGTGGTATAAGCTCAAATTGCACAGTATGTTTTTAAAAATTAAAGGCTATGTTAAGTGTATTTGTTGTATTTAATCTGTTTTTACCACACTGTTACTTTTTAATTGTTTTTAACTTTTGTATTTAGCTTTTTAAACTTGACTAAGTGTGAGATTGTTAGCCGCCTTGAGACCCCATGGGAAGAAAGGTGGGGTACAGGCATGTAGCCAGGGGGGGGGCTAAGGGGGCTTCAGCCCCCCCCCGAAATTCTCAGGGTGGTCCGCGAAAAGGCCTTACTGGTACATTATTTAAACTGTTATGTTTATTCATAACATGATCTGATCACCATGCTCATTATATCCCACATTAATGGGGTTATTGGGATAACAATACAAAAGGTTTGCTAGGGTAGACCTTCTTCCACCCAGTCTCAGCCACCAGCCCGAACCAAATTCAGCCCCGAATCAAAATCCTGGCTACGGCCCTGGTGGGGTATAAATAAATTTAATAGTTATAATAATAATAATCTCTGGCATTACTTCGTGAACAAAGATTCTTAGGAAGGACTCATCCCACGCTTTCTACAAGCACGTTGATGACTAAGAAGTTGGATGTATCCTTCAAGCCTGTGCAATGGATTTTTCTGTTGGAGCGCAGCATGCACAGAACTGCCCTCACACTTTAAACCAAAGGTTCGTCTGATGGGACCTAGCAAGCTTAGGAAGGTGACAGCGAGGTCCACAGGTCGTAGATTTGGTTTGAGTTTCCTTCTCTAGACAGTTGACCTTATAGGGTTAGATGAGCACCATCTGCCCAGGTTTGAAATTAGAGTTTTCTTTCTCTTAGGATGGTTGGCAAAAGGCTAGAGAGCCCATCCTACTCATTGACGCTCTTTGTCAGACCCTTCTGTTGTGACCTGCCTGGCATGGGAGGCCCTACCAGTGTCTATTATGCCACCGCCAGCATAGCTCACAACTTCATTAGGGTACACAAGCCTCTCCCCCATGACAAGGTGTCACGATCACGGTCGTAGCGGGCCCCTTAATCACACACACAGAGACGTACTGAAGGCTAACTACTTTATTGAGTATAAAAACAGTTCCAAAGAGTAAATAGTCCAATAATATGCAAGTGTTCAAAGGTGTTAAGCAACTAGTCCAAAGTAACGTAGCAAATAAGCTGGAAGCGTGGCAAGGCTCCGCAATTCAATGCGAATCAGGAAACAGGGCAAGGTTCCGCAATCCAATGCGAATCAGGAAACAGGGCAAGGTGCCGCAAACCGCTGCGGCTCAAGAAACAAGGCAAATGCAAGGCAAGGCTTGATGACCACTGCTGGCTTGTGGTCCCGCTCGCTCGCGCCTATTCAGGAAAAGACGTGGCCGGAGAACTGAGGATGCGTTCCCACGGACCCTATACTTAATCCGTCGGCCGAGGTCCGCGACGCTCTAGGCTCCTTCGTCTCCAATCTCTGCTCACGGACCTCGGTCGGTCTAGGACCCTCGACCAAGCCCTCCTGCTAGACTCGATGTCTCGTCTCCTATCGAAGGAGCGACCTTGCCTCTCGGCAGCTGTGTCGCTATCTTCCTGAGAACTTTCCTCCCTGGCACTTTCCCACTCGGATTCGTCCATGTTTACATTCTCGGGCTCCTGGGAATTCCTCCCCCCGGGGTGTTCATAACTCCCTTCGCTGCTTCCCATCTCCACCTGGTGATCGGAATCTAAGCTGGGCCCAAACAACATTTCATCCCATGCCAAGCTCTCTGTGGGAGACTGCGGCCCATCTGAAGGGCCCTGTGCTTCACCCCAGTCATCTAGCTCATCCTCCGAATCCACCTCTGCTGCTGCAGGCCCTAATGCTAAAGGAACCCCAGGACCTATTCCTTGCCCTCCAGGCACGAACGAGAACTGCTGTGCTACACTATCCCCCCCCCCCCCTCAGGGCCCCTCCGAGGCCGCCCTCGAGGTTTGGGTTTGTCAGGGTACTTGCGGTGAAAACGAGCCACGAGATCCGGAGCATGGACATCCCGAGCCCGGGTCCATGAACGTTCTTCCGGTCCCATCCCCTTCCAGTCAAGCAAATACTCCAGCTTCCGGTAGCGGATGCGAGCATCCAAGATGTCCTGGACCTCCAACTCCTCCTCGCCATTGCGCATCACAGGGGGAGGAGGCGGCTGCGTCACGTCAGGCTGCACCCCCTTCGCCGGGCGGAGCAACGAACGATGAAACACCGGGTGGAGCTTCATGTCCGCTGGGAGTTGTAGTTTGAAGGAAACAGGCCCCACCTTCTCCAAAACTTTGTAGGGACCCAAAAATCTCGCGTCCAGCTTGCGGCTGGGTCGCTGCGTAGGCAAATTCTTGGTGGACAGCCAAACTTTATCCCCCACAAGGATGTCAGGACCCTCCTGGCGCCGCCGATCAGCCATCCGCTTGTAGTCAGCTTTCGCCTGGTCCAATTGAGTACGTAGCAAGTCTTGGAGTGCAGTGAGCTCTCGAAGCCAATCCTTAGCCTCGGAAACATCTCCGGACGGGTCCACCGGCGGGTAGAACCGAGGGTGGTGTCCATAGTTAGCAAAGAAAGGAGTCTCTTTGATGGATTCCTGCGTCGCATTGTTGTAAGCAAACTCTGCCAGGGACAACAAGGACGCCCAATTGTTTTGCTGATAGTTGACATAGCAGCGCAGGTACTGCTCCAAGGTGGCATTGACCCTTTCGGTCTGGCCATCGGTCTGCGGGTGATGAGCCGTGGACATCCGCACATCAATCCCCAGCAACTTCTGGACAGCCTTCCAGAACTGGGAAGTGAATTGGGTGCCCCGGTCAGTCACCAGGCTCTGTGGAAGTCCATGCAGCCGAAACACATGTTGCACAAACATATCAGCAGTCTCTTTGGCAGTGGGCACCCCACACAGGGGATGAAGTGACCCATCTTGGTGAAACAGTCCACCACGACCAGTATCGTGGTGAAGCCCTTGGACTTGGGGAGGTCGGTGATGAAATCGGCCGAAATCATCTTCCAAGGGGCAGAGGGGTCGGAAGGCTGGAGCAAACCGGCCGGCTTGCCCCCCTGGTTCTTAGCCCGGTGACACACAGGGCAGGATCCCACATAGTCCTCCACATCCCTCCGCACTTTAAGCCACCAAAAGTCCCGTAGGACCAGTTGCAAAGTCTTGAACAGCCCAAAATGGCCTGCGGCCCGGCTATCGTGGCAAAGCTTGAGAATGTCCGCCCGCTCGGCCCAGGGGAGACATAGACAGAGTCCCGGTGGTAAAGCACCCGTTCTTTACCTGGAAAGGGGCTTGAGGCCCTTGGTCAGCTGCTCCTGTACCCACGGATCGGTCCGCTGGCGAGCCTGGACACGAACACTCAATGGTCTCTTGTCACCAGGGGCTGGCGGAGCCACTGGAGGGTTGACAGGAAGCGCCCGAGCAGCCGCAAAGTTCTCCGCTTTAAGCAACCGGGCCTCGGACGGCCCGTCGCCCTCACGAACGTACTCCGGCTTTCGGGACAGCGCATCAGCTTGCTTGGTCTGCTTGGGGTCACATAGTGAATGCGGAAATTGGATCGCTCAAAGAACAGGGACCATCTCTGTTGCCTCTGGTTCAATTTGCGCTGGGACTTCAGATGCTCCATGTTCCGGTGGTCGGTGTGAACCTCCACCGGAACTTGGCCCTTCAAGCAGGTGTCTCCAGACCTCGAAAGCCACCTTGATGGCCAACAGTTCCTTCTCCCAAATGGTGTAGTTCTTTTCCGGAGCCGTCAGCTGCCGGGAATAGTAGGCACAGGGCAACAAGTCCGTCCCCTGAGGCTGTAGCAGGATCGCTCCCACCGCCACATCCAAAGCATCGGCCTGACGATGAAAGGGGTGCGGGGGTTGGGGTGCTGCAAAAGCGGCTGAGTGGTGAACAGCTGCTTCAACTTGCGGAACCCCACATCCGCCTCCGGAGTCCACCGGAACGGCACCTTTCCCCGCAAACACTGGGTGATCGGATCAGCCCATTTGGCAAAGTCAGGAATGAACTTTCTGTAGTAGTTGGCAAAGCCCAGGAATCTTTGAATGTCTTTCTTGCTAGCTGGGGTGCCCAGTCAACCACGGCTTGGACCTTGGTGTCATCCATGGCAATGCCCGTAGGTGAGATACGGTAGCCCAGAAAGTCCACCTCACGCAAGTCAAAAGCACATTTCTCCAGCTTAGCATAGAGCCCGTGGGCCCTCAGCCTCTGGAGCACATCCTGACATGGCGATCGTGGGTCGCCTGATCCGGGAAAAAATCAGCAGGTCGTCTAGGTAGACTGCCAGATAGCGGTCCAAAAGGTCTCGGAAAATGTCATTCATGAAATGTTGGAAACATGCTGGGCGTTGCACAAACCGAATCCCATCACCAGTTACTCGAAACTGCCCCACTTGGTCTGGAAGGCCGTCTTCCATTCATCACCCTGGCGAATCCGGACAACGTTGTAAGAAACCCTCAGTTCCAGTTTAGTGAACAACTTTCATCCCCCCATCCGCTCCAAGAGCTCGGGGATCAAGGGCAGGGATAGCGATTCCGGATCGTGATCTTGTTGAGTTCCCTGTAGTCATTGCAAAGCCGCAACTCCCGATTTCTTCTTGACGAAAAGAATCGGAGCCCCGGCCGGGGATTGGGAGGGCCGAATGAACCCTTCCGCAGATTCTCATCCAGGAAATCTCGGAGAGCCTGTTGCTCTGGTTCCGAGAGAGGATAGAGTCTCCCGCGGGATTGGGGCCCCGGTTGCAGTTCAATGGCACAGTCATAGGGCCGGGGTGGGGAGGCAAGCGTTCCGCCTCCTTCTCACTGAAGACATCCCAAAATCCGGCATACTTCTTGGGCAGGGTGGCCACATTCTCCACTTCTGGGCCAGGCACGCCCGAGCCGTCATGCAGTGGCCCTGGCAATGGTCCGAAGAAAAATTAGCTGCCTCTTGGCCCAGGAGATCTGGGGGTCGTGGAGCGAGCCCACACAATGCCCAGGACAATGGGGAAATCTGGGAGCTTGGTCACAAGAAAAGAAATGTCCTCTTTATGGGAGCTAGTCCACATCCTGGTAGGAGCTGTATACTGAGTTACAGCCCCCGTTTTCAGGACTCTCCCATCGATGGTTTGGACACCCTTGGGCTCTTGGAGATCAAGAAATTTTAATCCAGCAGACTTGGCATAGTCTGCATCGATGAAGTTGTTGGTCGCTCCCGAGTCTATCATGGCATGGACCATCACCGGCCCTTTCTCGGGTGACCACAAGCTGACCATTACAAGGAACAATTGTCCAGTCTTGGGTTCAGGGGGGCAGCATAAGTTGAGGCGCTGACGCCGTGCCTTCTCCGCCTGGTCCACTTTGGGCCGAACTGTTCCCAACTGCATGGGCTCCGGGTCATCCGAGCCGGCCGGCACTGGCAATTGCCGGGGTTGAAACTGCCCAGCCCCTTCTTTCCGTGCCACCGGTTTCTCCATCATGCCCTTGTCCCACCGCCTCCTGGTCTGCAGTCCTGCTTCCATACGAAGGCTCAAGGTGATGGCGGCCTCCAGATCCGCGGGGCCGGGGATGTTTTAACATCTCCTGTTGCAGTTCGAAGGCAGCCCCGCAATGTAGTGATACCGCAACGCCGGCAGACCCCACTGCGTCTGGGAAGCCAGGACTCAACGGGAGATGTACTGGGACAGGGATAGATCCTGCTCGTCAGCCGAGCCAAATCCCTCTCGGCGAAGTTCTTCATTGACAGGAGCCCCCATGTTGCCCTGATTGCATCTAGGAAAGCCCAGCATGTTGGTATGGGGGACTGCGCCCGGATCAACGCGGTGGCCCACGCTTGCCGCTGTCCCTTCCATCAGGTTGTAAACAAAAACCACCTGGGCTCGATCGTTGGCGAACTTCGTTGGGGCGTTGCTCAAATAAAGTTCCACTTGGCAAACAAACACCGCCACCGGGGCCGGATTACCACTAAAACGGCCAGGTGGGCTCCCCCCCGGGTGCCGTCCGGCCCGGGTCCGCAGCTCACCCAATTCTCGTTGCAACTCTTGCACTTGGGCATCGGTCAGGTTAGCCATGGCGACCACGGGCGTGGAGCGCTTCTTGCGGGCGGCCGAGCGGCGTCCCGTGGTGTGATAAGGGGTTCTGGGAGTTCTCCGCCAGCTGTCACGATCACGGTCGAAGGGCCCTTAATCACACACACAGAGACGTACTGAAGGCTAACTACTTTATTGAGTATAAAAACAGTTCCAAAGAGTAAATAGTCCAATAATATGCAAGTGTTCAAAGGTGTTAAGCAAGTAGTCCAAAGTAACGTAGCAAATAAGCTGGAAGCGTGGCAAGGCTCCGCAATTCAATGCGAATCAGGAAACAGGGCAAGGTTCCGCAATCCAATGCGAATCAGGAAACAGGGCAAGGTGCCGCAAACCGCTGCGGCTCAAGAAACAAGGCAAATGCAAGGCAAGGCTTGATGACCACTGCTGGCTTGTGGTCCCGCTCGCTCCGCGCCTATTCAGGAAAGACGTGGCCGGAGAACTGAGGATGCGTTCCACGGACCCTATACTTAACTGTCGGCCGAGGTCGCGACGCTCTAGGCTCCTTCGTCTCCAATCTCTGCTCACGGACCTCGGTCGGTCTAGGACCCTCGACCAAGCCCTTCTGCTAGACTCGATGTCTCGTCTCCTTATCGAAGGAGCGACCTTGCCTCTCGGCAGCTGTGTCACTATCTTCCTGAGAACTTTCCTCCCTGGCACTTTCCCACTCGGATTCGTCCATGTTTACATTCTCGGGCTCCTGGGAATTCCTCCCCCGGGTGTTCATAACTCCCTTCGCTGCTTCCCATCTCCACCTGGTGATCGGAATCTAAGCTGGGCCCAAACAACATTTCATCCCATGCCAAGCTCTCTGTGGGAGACTGCGGCCCATCTGAAGGGCCCTGTGTTTCACCCCAGTCATCTAGCTCATCCTCCGAATCCACCTCTGCTGCTGCAGGCCCTAATGCTAAAGGAACCCCAGGACCTATTCCTTGCCCTCCAGGCATGAACGAGAACTGCTGTGCTACACAAGGGGACGCCAACGGAGAGGTAATAAATAATAATATCAAAATAATATACACATTTATTTAAAAATATACAATTTTACTAAATTACAACTATTTTAAAATTTGAACAAAGATATCTTAAAGTTTATGTGAAAACATGAATATAATTAAAGTATCCACAGGATGTAAAAGAGAGAGGGATTGGAGCTCCCAAATTTCAATCTATATTACGAAGCAGCAGCGCTACCTTAGGTTAAAGAGTGGATCACCTAAGGAAATAAAAAACTACCAACGCTGGAAACATATGACCCCAAATTTGGGTTGCACACCTATTTAGTATAGAAAAAAAAGAAAAAGCTGGACAGTAATTTTAAAAACATACTGTATAAGAAATAATATTTTTAGAAAATGGATTAAGCAAAGTTCCATATATATTTCAAAAATCTCAAATTGAAGCATACAAAAGCATTTCTAAATTGAAATACAAATATATATCCTGGTCAACATATAAAAACTTACTGAAAACAGGCAACAATAAGAAACTATTAAAATCTCTATCCGAACTCCAAAGCGATGGGCACTTGATCTCCTGGTTCCAATATTTTAAAATCCATCAGGGATCGCAAGATGATTAAAAAATGGGTATTCATGAAGCAGATACAGAATTAGAGCTACAACTGCAAGGCAAAAAAACTGATTGTGAGAATCTACAAAGTATTACTAAAAACACACACAGAGGAAGATCAAGTGAAAGATCACATGAGTGAAAGGGCACAAACATTGGACATAATATTACTAACTAACTAACTAACTAACTTTATTTCTCATGAGTCGCCCTTCACCAAAGGTGCTCTGGGAGACTTACACAATTAAAATAAACAGGTTACATAGTCATATTGAAATGAATACATGGGAATACATGTGGGAAAGGGGGATAAAATTCACCTGTAACTGTGGCCTCCATGAGAATTTCTATAAGATAATGTATTGCTGGTATATGTCTCCAGAGCAACTAAAAATCCAACCTAAGAAAAAGAATATTGCAGCAGTTGGTTCCTTTTACCATAAGCTGTGGCTATGTCCACAAACAAAACAATATTGGACAAAATTACAAAATAATGGAAATATATTAAAAATTTAAATGACTTTAGAGCTCGGAATTTTACTATTAAGTATAATTCATAAATGAATTTCAAAAGAATATGAGGTAATTTTTCAATACATGGTATCAGCAGCCAGCTGAGCTGATGAACTTACTGACCGAAAGGTAACAGTTTCAAATCCAGGCGGTGGGGTGAGCTTCGCTTCTGCCAACCTAGCAGTTCAAAAACATTCAAATATGAGTAGATCAATAGGTAACGCTTGGTGGTGGGAAGCTAACAGCGCTCCATGTAGTCATGCCAGCCACATGACCTTGAGGTGTCACCTCTTCGTCTCAGAAATGGAGATAAACATCAACCTCCAGAGTGGGGCATGATTGGACTTAATGTCAGAGGAAAACCTTTATCTTTACCTAGACAATGACAACAGTAGAAGATTGAAAAATGAAGCTCATGGAACTCTCTGAAATCTAAAAATAAAAATGATTGGCTTCTTAAATTGAAAAAAGTACATTGAACTGACAAAGCACCCAGGTTGAACAACAGTTGATGGAAAGTATCTTCCAACAGTATTGAGAACGCAAGATGGAGTTGCCTGTACCCATGAACATCAAGTTTCCTATCTTCTTTTCCATTCCTATTTTTTTGTAAATACAACAATATTGATGGCATATTTCATGACAGC
>JARBWK010002859.1:0-13885 GCA_030556195.1 Anolis apletophallus | reverse complement strand
AAAAAAATTGTATATCCACAAGCTCTGCAGAACGCCAGCAACACCACACACTGACAACTCCCAGGAATTCAACATCCCACCCACCAGAACAACCCACAACGACACAGCCATGACCCCTGCACCAAGACCATAAGTAACATCAATTCCAACCCTGACATACTCAGACGTTCTCACATCTCCTAAATAGGGCACAGCAACGCGTGCCGGGTACAGCTAGTATTTTATATTCTTGATATTGAAAATTGCCTTTGTGTATGACTTGTGCCATTGAGCAAGGCACACTCTCAGAAGCAGTTAGTGGCAAACATCATCTGAAGGTGTGTTAACTGTCCGCATGGTGTAGTGATCCATGCCGTGGAATGAATGCAGTTTGATACCACTTGGGATGGCTTAATGCGATGGAATCCTGGGCATTCCGGTTTGCAAAGGACCCCTTCTGCGATTCCACAGCATTGAGCCGAAATTAATGGGTCCCTGCTCCGTCGCATTCAATGTTTAGGATGTCTTAATCTCCCAATTTCGAACCGGAGGAGCTCTCGGAGGTGAAACTAAGCCTGGCAGGACGACGCCTGATGTTTTAAAGATGCTTAATGGGTTAATAAAAGCATCTGACAAAAGCCATGTTTATTCTCAGACGCCACCACTAAATGGAGTCTCTCTCCATTTGGGAAAATTCCTGCAGCCTGGCCTTTGACCCCTGGCTCGGTAACCTTTCCTTCCTTTGTCTGCCCCGTCCATCTGCCTCTACTCAGGTTACACTCCAAGCTGATCCCTCGTAATCCAATTTAAGTTGCCATCTTATAAAGTGAGAGTATTTTTCGGAAAGGAAACCCAACGAAATGCCCAAGCTTCAAAAAAAGAAGGGAGATGGATAGATTGTTTTTCTGACATATAGATCTTTTTGTATCGTCTTTCTCTTTGATTTTGCGTGATGGACTAAGAAAAGGAGGGGCGGCGTACGGAAGGAATGCCATTCCTCGCCAAACAGGCTCAGTTGGGATGCCTGGGAGCAATTACCGCCAACGTTGGCTGGAAAGGGGGGGGGGGCAGAAAAACGATGGAGAGGCCGTAGAGTGGCCCATTTCGCAATCGTGGAGCATGAAGGTCCACATTCTGCATCTCCGTCCTTGGGGTGAATGGCAAGGATCGTCTCCAATTCTGGGCACCTCATTCGAAGGGAGATGTCGACACTAAGCGGGAATGTGTCCAGAGGAGGGCGACTAAAATGGCCAAGGGTCTGGAGAACAAGCCCTATGAGGAGCGGCTTAAAGAGCTGGACATGTTTAGCCTAAAGAAGAGAAGGCTGAGAGGAGACATGATGAGGGCCATGTACAAGAGCGGGTCAATAAGTCCGTGACTTTTTGAATTTCCCGCCTCTTAGCTGAAAGCATGGCCGATTATCCATAAGGCCACCCTAGGCCATGGCCTAGGCAGGGCCGTAGCCAGGATTTTGATTTGGGGGGGCTGAGTTTGGTTGGGGGGCTGAGACTGGGTGGAAGAGGGTCTACCCTAGCAAACCTTTTGTATTGTTATCCCAATAACCTCATTAATGTGGGATATAATGAGCATGGTGATCAGATCATGATATGAATAAACATAACAGTTTAAATAATGTACCAGTAAGGCCTTTCGCGGACCACCCTGAGAATTTTCGGGGCTGAAGCCCCCTTAGCCCCCCCCCCCGGCTACATGCCTGGCCTAGGGTGGCAGCCATGAGGGGGCGGCAGGTCCAGACCCCCCAAAATTTCTTAAAAAGTTTTTTTTAAAGTTCGATCTTTGGGCGCTTCTGCGCCTGCGCGCAGGGCGCCATAAGCTATCAGAGGCAGTTCCGCTGCCTCTGAGAGTCTATGGCGCCTCGTGCGCAGGCGCAGAAGCGCCCAAAGATTGCCCTTTTTTCTCAGGCGTGATGGCTTTAGGAAGAAAGGAGAAGCCATGGGGAGCCTCCCCGCGGCTCCAGCCTCCCTCCTAAAGCCACCACGCTGGCCTAAAAAGGGCGATTTCGGCCGCTTCTGAGGCCAGCGTGGTGGTTTTAGGAGGGAGGGGGGAGCCATGGGGAGCCTCCCCGCAGCTCCTCCCTCCCTCCTAAAGCCACCATGCCGGCCTGAGAAGCTGCCGAAGTTCGCCCTTTTTTTCTCAGGCCGGCGTGAGGAAGGGGCGGATCCGTGGAGAGAAGCCCCGCCCTTGGGGCCACTGCCGTGCATGCGCGGCATCGCCTCCGGGGGTGGGGCTTTCCTTCCTCCTCCTCCTTGCGCCGGCAAGGAGGAAGAGGCGGGGCAAGGGCGGGGCGGAGGTGGGGGCGGAGCCAGTGGCCTAGGGCGCCAAACGGGCATAATCCAGGCCTGGCGGAAAGGGCAACACTGCTCCTGTCAACAGGCATCTGTCAGTGGACTCCTGTCAAAATTTGAACAAGCTGCGTCATTTAGTTTGTGTTTGACAGCCATTGATAGCAGACTACCGCGTGATTTGAGGAGAAAATGGAAAAAAGTGGATTTTGTGTGCTCATTAAGCATTATTTATTGTGGGGGAAAAACCCATCACTCAAGCCAAGGCTAAGCTTGATAAACACTATGGGGACTCTGCACCATCAATTTCAATGGTAAAAAAGTGGTTTACTGAATTTCGTTGTGGCAGTACAAGCACGGAAGATGCCGGATGTTCTGGACGCCCAATTGAAAAAATTCAAGATATGGCGATATGGCGTTGGCCGATCGGAGATTGAAAGTGTGAGAGATTGTGGAAGCCATAGGCATCTCACATGGCTCAGTGGTTTCGATTTTTAAATGATCACTTGGGTATAAGAAAGCTTTCCGCATGATGGGTGCCGCGTTTGCTCACAATCGACCACAAACACAATCGTGTGACAATTTCGCAGGAGTGTTTGCCGTTGTTCAACCACAACATGGACGAGTTTTTGCGTGGACGAAACGTGGCTCCAACACAACACACCAGAGACCAAACAGCAGTCAAAACAGAGGGTTTCTCGGGGTGAATCGGCGCCAAAGAAGGCCAAGGTGGGTTTGTCAGCCAATAAAGTCATGGCGACTGTTTTGGGATGCACGCGGTATAATCCACATTGACTCCCTTCAAAAGGGTAAAACAATCAATGGCGAATATTATGCCAACTTATTGGGTCCATTTAATGAGGATTTGGGGGTAAACGACCGCATTTGTCCAAGAAAAAAATTCTTTTGCACCAGGACAATGCGAGGATGCACACATGTGCAGTTCCCATAGCAACAATCCATGAATTGGGATATGAATTGCTCCCTCATCCGCCCTATTCTCCGGATTTAGCCCTGAGTGACTATTTTTTGTTTCCAAACCTGAAGAAATGGCTCGGCAGAAAGAGATTTGACTCCAACAATGGCATCATCCCTCAAACAAATACCTATTTTGATGACCTCGACAAATCTTTTTTTTTGGAAGGGATAAAATAATTGGAGAAACGTTGGACAAAGTGTCTAGAGCTCAAAAGAGACGTCGTTGAAAAATAAAATGATTTTTTAAATCCAAAAACCCGTGTTTCATTCAAAAAAATCACAGACTTATTGACCCGCTCTCGTATAAATATGTGAGAGGAAGTCATAGGGAGGAGAGAGCAAACTTGTTTTTTGCTGCCCTGGAGACTAGGACGTGGGATAATGCCTTCAAACTTCAAAAAAGGAGGTTCCATCTGAACATTAGGAAAAACTTCCTGACTGTGAGATCTGTTCATCAGTGGAACTCTCTGCTGCAGAGTTTGCTAGAGGATCCTTATTTGGAGGCTTTTAAACAGAGGCTGGGTGGCCATCTGTCGGGGGTGCTTTGAATGCAATTTTCCTGCTTCTTGGCAGGGGTCGGGCTGGATGGCCCAAGAGGTCTCTTCCAACTCTATGATTCTATGGATGCATCCACTGAATGCACATCTGAATCAGAGCAAAATATCATGTCGAAACGAGTTGGGTGCCAAGAGTCCTGTCCTGGGCCTGGTGCTACCCAACCTCTTTATCAATTACTTGCATGACTGAAAGAGGCTATGGTGAGACCGCTTCTGAAGAAGCCGAATTTAGATCCTTCGGCTCCCTCCAATTACCGGCCAGTTTCCAACTTGCCTTTCTTACGCAAGGTGATTGAGAGGGCAGCAGCGGATCAGCTGCAGCGGTTCTTGGAAGACACAGCTGGATTTGATCCCTTCCAGTCCGGCTTCCGTATTGGGCATGGGACGGAGGCCGTGCTTGTCGCCATTACAGACCAACTTCGCCGCCAGCTGGACCAGGGCGGGTCAGCCCTGCTTGTCTTGTTAGACCTGACAGCAGCATTCGACACGGTAGATCACGCATTGTTGACCCACCGTTTAGCCGGCTCCGGGGTTGGGGGGACCGCCCTTAAATGGGTGGCCTCCTTCCTCCGGGACCGGGGACAACGAGTGGGAGGGGTGGGGAGGTCTCCGAGACTCCCACTTGATTGTAAGGTCCCCAGGGGCCATCCTCTCCCCCCTTATTATTCAACGTATATATGCGCCCCGGCCCAGCTGGCCCGCGACTGGTCTGAGAGTTATCAGTACGCTGATGACACCCAGCTTCTGCTGAGAATGGACGGCAGGCCGGACACCGTACCCGATTGTTTCCATCAGTGCCTGGAGGCCGTGACTGGTTGGCTGCGGGCCAGCCGGCTGAAGGTGAATCCGTCGAAGACGGAGATCCTGTGGCCCGGTCGCCCTGGGCTGGGTGGGTGTCGGTTGCCTGCCCTAGATGGCGAGCAGCTTAGCCCATCATCTTCGGTTAAGAGCTTAGGTGTTCAGTTGGACTCCCTGCTGACCATGGAGTCCCAGGTCTCTGCGGTCAGCAGGGTGTCCTTCTTTCACCTACGACGGGCCAGGCGACTGGCACCCTACCTGTCCAGGACCGACCTGGCGGCGGTAATCCAAGCGACGGTCATCTCGAGACTGGACTACTGTAACGCCCTCTACGTTGGCCTTCCCTTGTCGACAATTCGGAAACTCAAGCTAGTGCAGAACACCGCTGCTCGCTTGCTGACGGGTTCGCCGGTGAGGAGCACATCACGCCCATTCTTCTTGCAGCTGCACTGGCTTCCCATCCAGTACCGAATCGCCTTCAAGGTGTTGGTATTGACCTTTAAGGCCTTACACGGCCTAGGGCCTGCGTACCTGAGGGACCGCCTTACCCCGCACTTACCCCGAGATCACTGCGGTCAGGCGAACAGAATCTGCTGACGATACCACCAGTCCGCTCATGCCACCTATCTGTAACCAGACAGAGAGCCTTTTCTGCAGTGGCCCCACTGAGTTGTGGAACTCTTTGCCGGACAGTGCTCGAGCCATCTCAGAGCTGGCTCCATTCAGAAGGGCTTGTAAGACCGCCCTCTTTGGACTAGCCTTTAATTAGGCATAGAAGGATTGTGTCTCTTGAACTATGTATGTCACCCTGCACCTCGAAATGTGTCAAATTGTGTTTTTAATGTGTTTTATGCTTTTATTGTAGGGCCCCATGTCTGTGACATGATGCCCACTTACATTGTTGTTATCCGCCCCGAGCCAGTGGGGAGGAGCGGAATATAAGATCGAAGAAATAAAATAAATAAATAAATAGAATAGAATAGAATAGAACAGTGTTTTTCAACCTTTTTTGAGCCGCGGCACATTTTTTACATTTACAAAATCCTGGGGCACACCACCAACCAAAATGACACAAAATTTCATCAGGTGTGCCGTGGGAAATGGGGACCTCCAATCCCCTTTCTTCCCCCTCCTGCCGAACACTTTTTCTTCTCCACTCGGGCTCCCTTCTTCCCAGCCTCGCTCTGCTCACTTTGCCTCGCTTTGCTCTGGGGCGTGTCTCTGCAGTAGCGCCCGCACGGGTCACGTCTTCCTCCCTCCCCCCTCCCCTCCTGAACACGCTCACGCTGCCCCCTCGGATCAAAATGGCGGCAGAAGCGGCAGTGTAGAAGAAAAAGTAAGTGTTCGTCAGGAGGGGGAAGAAAGGGCGCGAAGGGGGAGGAAGAGGTCTCTGTCGAAAGCTGGCATGGGCACACTTGGACCTTCCAGGTGTTCTGGACTCCAACTCCCACCATTCCTAGCAGCCTCAGGCCCTTTTCCTCCCCCCCCTCAGCCACTTAAGCAGGAAAGGGCCTCAGGCTGTTAGGAATGGTGGGAGTTGGAGTCCAAAGCACCCAGAGGGCCGAAGTTTTCCCATGCCTGTTTTAGGGACCTTAAAGTGGTGAGCCTCCTTCCAACATTGTGATTCTGGATAGAAAACAAACAACAACATAACATTGTTTGAGTCCACAGTGCTCTCTGGGTGTAGGTGAACTACAACTTCCAAACTCAAGGTCAATTCCCAAGCAAACCCTTTCAGTACTTTCTGTTGGTAATGAGAGTTCAATATGCCAAGTTTGGTTCAATTCCATTGTTGCAAGAGTTCAGGATGCTCTTTGATTGTGTGTTAACTATAAATCCGAGAAACTGTAACTCCCAAATGTCAAGGTCTATTTTCCCCCAAACTCCATCTGTGTTCACATTTGGGTACAGGCATGTAGCCAGGGGGGGCTAAGGGGGCTTCAGCCCCCCCCCCCCAAATTCTCAGGGTGGTCTGCAAAAAGGCCTTACTGGTACATTATTTAAAGTGTTATGTTTATTCATATCATGATCTGATCACCATGCTCATTATATCCCACATTAATGGGGTTATTGGGATAACAATACAAAAGGTTTTGCTAGGGTAGACCCTCTTCCACCCAGTCTCAGCCCCCCGAACCAAACTCAGCCCTCCCGAATCAAAATCCTGGCTACGTCCCTGCTTGGGTATACTGAGTATTCATGCCAAGTTTGGTCCTGATCCAACATTGTTTGAGTCCACAGTGCTCTCTGGATATGGTGAACTACAACTCCAAAACTCAAGGTCAATGCCCACCAAACTCTTATAGCATTTTCTCTTGGTTATGGGAGTTCTGTGTGGGAAGTTTGTGTCTTTCTGCCATTCCTGCCAGGATATCTATGTTGTGTTCATCGAAACAGCCCCAGGTTTCACACTGAGTGTATAAATACATTCAAAAACATATTAACTATATGTATGACTGTGTTAGAGTGTCATTTTGTGTCATTTTGGTTGGTGGTGTGCCTCAGGATTTTGCAAATGTCAAAAATATGCCACGGCTCAAAAAAGGTTGAAAAACACTGCCCTAAAGAATAAGGGACCCTGGGACTTGTACTTTGGCGGGAAAAGATCCTTCTTTGGCCAAGAAGGCCAGAGACCCAGCACAACTACAATCTCCAGGATTCAATAGCCTTGAGCTGGTTCAAGAGGTGCCAAACTGCATTAACGATAGGCCCGCCGGCCACTCCCAACCTCTTTGCTTCCATTTACAGCCATGTTCACTTCCTTTCGCCACAATTTTATAGGCTTGCCCAACACGCGGAAGCAATTATTTTGACTCTCCCGCAAAAGGCAAAACGGTCTATATTTCTCCCACACCAGCCCTCGTGTTTTTTTTCACAAGCCCTAACTCATAATTTATGAGTTTTTTTAAAACTCTGTAAAACTTCTTTTTTTAAAATAAATAAAAGAGTTCCAGTAAAGTTCAGAGCAGGCGAGGAGACCGAAGCCACTCGGAGGGAGCGCAAACTTAGCGAATGTTTATGGACCACGGAAAACCTCTCCGGATAGATTTACGGAGCTAATATTATGTTTTCTTAAAAGCTGTTAGACAAGCTTGGGTTCCCCCATCACCTCAAAACCAAAAAGCCAATGGTGATGTGAAACCTAGATGCATCTATAATCCCAAACAACCTTTCTTTCTCTCTCATTACTCGCGAACGAAGATTCAGGAAGGACTCATCCCACTTTTTTTACAAGCGCGTTGATGACTAAAAAGGTCAATCTGAGATAGGCAAGTTCGGTTGCAGAAAGCACAGCAGAAAGTCATAAGAACATAAGAAGAGCCATGCTGAATCGGGCCTCAGCCCATCTAGTCCAGCATTCTGTGTCACACAGTGGCCCACTAGTTGTACACAGGGATCTCTAGAAGAAAGGAGGGCAAAACCCTCACCTGCTCCCGACCCCCACAACCAGTGTACCCAGGGAAAATCCTGCCTGCCTCCATCAACACAGAGGTGGCACTTGGATGTCCATTTCAGTAACTACTGATTCCCTTGGTATCCATGAATCTGTCTAATCCTGCCTTGAAGCTGTCCAGGCTGACCGCTGTCACAACCTCCTCTGGAAGTGAGTTCCATAACCCAATGACCCTCTGGGTGAAGAAATATTTCCCTTTATTAGTCCTAACTTTCCTACCTTGGAGCTTCAGGGAGTGCCCTCTAGTCCTAGTGTTGGGTGACAGAGAAAATATTTTTTCTTTATTCACCTTTTCTATCCCATGCATGATTTTATACACTTCGATCAAGTCACCTCTTAAACGCCGTCTTTCAAGGCTGAAAAGACCAAGGCGTTGCAACCTGGTTTCATAAGGGAGCTGCTCCATCCCTTGATCATTCTTGTTGCCCTTTTTCTGTACCTTTCCAGTTCCGTTATATCCTTCTTGAGGTGCGGTGACCAGAATTGTACACAGTACCCAGATGTGGCCCTCACCATAGATTTGTAGAGAGGCAATACAACATTTGCTGACCTATTTTCGATTCCCTTTCTGATCATGCCAAGCATAGAATTTGCTTTTTTCACTGCTGCTGCGCACTGGGTTGACATCTTCATTGAGCTGTCCACCAAAACCCCAAGATCCCTTTCCTGGTTTGTCTCGGAAAGCTTTGACCCCATCAATTGGTAGGTGTAGTTGGGGTTCTTTGCCCCGATGTGCATGACTTTACACTTGTTTAGGTTAAAATGCATTTGCCACTTTGTTGTCCATTCACTCAATTTCTCGAGAGATCTTTCTGGAGCTATTTTCAATCAGTTTCATTTTTTTAACTACCCTGAACTATTTTGTGTCGTCTGCAAACTTTGCTACCTCAGAATTTACTTTCTACATCTAGATCATTTATGAATAAATTGAAAAGTAACGGACCCAAACTGAACCTTGGGGTACGCCACTTCACCTCTTTCCACCCAGAGAAATGTCCGTTTATTACCACCCTTTGTTTCCTACAGTTTAGCCAGGTTCCAATCCAGGACAAGACCTGTCCCCTGATTCCATGGCTGAAGAGCTTGTTTAGGAGCCTTTGGTGAGGGGACTTTGTCAAAAGCCTTTGAAAGTCAAGGTAAACAATATCAATTGGGTCCCCTTTATCTATGTGTTTATTTACACCCCTCAAAGAATTCTAACAAGTTAGTAAGACATGATTTGCCTTTGCAGAAACCATGTTGATTTTCCTTCAGCAATGCCTGTTCTTCTATGTGCTTAGTAAATTTTTCTTTAATAATGGTTTCCATCACTTTGCCTGGAACTGAGGTTAGACTAACTGGCCTATAATTTCCTGGATCACCCCTGGATCCTTTCTTGAAGTCTCCTTGGGTGACGTTGTTTCCAAGTTGCGGTTCTTTCTGCGTTGTCGTTTCTCTTTGAGACCCATTCGGCGTGTCTTCTCAAAAGAGGCCGCAGCATTGTGGAGAGTGCATCTCCATGCCTCCCGATGTGAGGCCAGGGTGGACCATTGTTGGTGATCAATCTGGCCAAGCCTGAGATGTTGTTTCAGGGAGTCCTTGTATCTCTTTTTGGGGGGCGCCTCTCTCGCGCTGACCCGTGACGACTTCACCATAGAATAGTATCTTTGGGAGGCGGTGGTCCTCCATCCTAGAGACGTGCCTGCCCAGCGCAGCTGTGTTCTCACTAGCATGGCCCTCAATGCTTGTGATCCCTGCTTGCTCAAGGACAGCAACATTCGTCACATAGTCGGTCCAGTGTATATTTAGGATTGTGCGAAGACAGCGCTGATGAAAGCGCTCGAGGAGTCGTAGGTGTTGGCGATAGGTGACCCATGTTTCAGACCCATAAAGGAGAATAGACAGTACAATAGCTCTGTACACACTGATTTTGGTGCTTTGCCTCAGGTGCTTGTTGCTCCAGACTCTTTTGTGAAGCCTTCCAAATGCACTATATGCCTTTGCTAATCTGTGATCTATCTCTTTGTCAATCTTGGCATCTGAAGAGATGATGCTTCCCAGGTAGGTGAACTGCTGAACGGACTTAAGCACAGATGTGCCTACGCTGACGTGGGCATGATGGTGTTCTTCCTGTGGTGCGGGCTGGAAGAGGACTTCCATTTTCTTCAGGTTGACTTCCAGCCCAAACAGCTCTGCAGCTGCTGCTAAAAGCAGGATGTCACCAGGCATTGGCACACTTTGGCCCTCCAGGTGTTTGGGACTTCAACTCCCACAATTCCTAACCGCTAGTAATTTAGACAGATAGTAGGCCTGGGTAGGTTCGTCGAAATGCTCGTAAAATCGGAATGAATTCGGATTAAATTCACTTTTGAAGCGTTTTCGAGGCGATGTAAGCAACCCGGAAGTGAATTTGCCATTTCGAAGCCGCCGCCGCCATTTTCGAAAAGGAATCGGCATTAGATTCCCGCCCTTCTTGAGGTGCTTTCCCCTCATTGGCTGTTTAACCAAATTTGGAGTCGGATGTCTTCCCTCTGCGTCAGAACTGGGGCGACAGCCGCATCCAAAGAGGGCTAAACATGGTTGTCGCCCCAGTTCTGATGCAAAGGGAAGACGTCCCCATCCAAACTGGGTTAAACATGCGTGTCCGCCATTAATGAAGCCATTCCGAAATTTCAGAATTAATTCTGGAGATTTTGAATTTTTTTCCGGAAAATTTCGGATGTCATTCAGATTCGAAGCGCCAGCACCTCCTACATCCAAAACGAGTTTTGAACCTTAAAAAAAAATTAAACAGGCCTAATAGATAGATCTATTATATATTAAATATATTAAATCTATATTGAATATATGTTGTATGTCTATGGCGGTGTTTCCCAACCTTTTTTGAGCCGCGGCACACTTTTTGCATTTGCAAAATCCTGGGGCACACCACCAACCAAAGTGACACAAAATGACACTCTAACACAGTAATACATATAGTTAATATGTTTTTAAATGTATTTATACACTCAGTGTGAAACCTGGGCCTCTTTTGATGAACACAACATAGATATCCTGGCAGGAATGGCAGAAAACTAACAACACGAAAGGGATATAGCTATCAAAAATATCAAATATAATTCTTGGTAATGTGCAAGTGTGAATACAGTCAATGGTATATCAAAATCACAAGATAAAGCAAGCTCATAAGCAGCATATATCACAGTCCAATCATGTAAAGTACAGGGATGTCATAGGAACACACAGAGGATGGGTAAATATGGAAGGGAGTAATAGGAAAGTTCAATAAGGGGTGGCCAACAAAGGTCCGTAATAACAGTCCATACTATGAAGACAAAGCCTCCGTAGTTGCGGGCCCATCCAAAGGTGACGAAACATTCCTTTAGCGCAGGGCTGTCCAACTTCTACCGGACCTGTGGCCGGAATTCCGGTTACTGATGACCTGGGGGCGGGCTAGGGTCTGCCTCCGCCCCGGCCCCCCTCTCCCGGCTCCACCCCTGCCCCGCCCCAGCCCGCCCCTTCCCGCCTTGGAAGTGTCTGTGGAGGACACCGGGGCTTTGACTTGGAGATAGAGATGAACACCAAAATCCCAGTCTCAAGTCCCAGTCCCTGCTTTGAACTGGATTATATTGCAGTGTGGACTCAGGGCCCTTCCACACAGCCATAAACCCAGAAATACCTGCTTTGAACTGGATTATCGGAGTCCACATTCATATAATCTGGTTTAAAGCAAATAACATGGGATTTTATTCAGATGTGTGGAAAGGAAGTCAAATAAGAAGCCAGGGCCCTTCCACACAGGCCTATAACCCTGAATGATAAGGCATAATATTCATTCTGCCTCTGCTAATAATAACAACAACAACAACAACAACAACAGGTTCCTGGAGTAGGAGACCTCCAAGGGCCATCCAGGGCCATCCAGTCCAATCTCCTTCTGCCATAAGGGGAAAACACAATCAAAGCATTCCTCACAGATGGCCATTCAGCCTCTGATGATGATGATAATAATAATAATAATAATTACAATGGGTTCCTAGAATAGGAGACCTCCAAGGGCCATCCAGTCCAATCTCCTTCTGCCATAAGGGGAAACACAATCAAAGCATTCCTCACAGATGGCCATTCAGCCTCTGATGATGATGATAATAATAATAATAATAATAATTACAATGGGTTCCTAGAATAGAGACCTCCAAGGGCCATCCAGTCCAATCTCCTTCTGCCATAAGGGAAAACACAATCAAAGCATTCCTCACAGATGGCCATTCAGCCTCTGATGATGATAATAATAATAATAATAATAATAATAATAATAATTACAATGGGTTCCTAGAATAGAGACTCCAAGGGCCATCCAGTCCTACCTCCTTCTGCCATAAGGGGAAAACACAATCAAAAGCATTCCTCACAGATGGCCATTCAGCCTCTGATGATGATGATAATAATAATAATAATAATAATTACAATGGGTTCCTAGAATAGAGACCTCCAAGGGCCATCCAGTCCAATCTCCTTCTGCCATA
This sequence comes from Anolis apletophallus, assembly GCA_030556195.1. Lineage (NCBI taxonomy): Eukaryota > Metazoa > Chordata > Lepidosauria > Squamata > Anolidae > Anolis > Anolis apletophallus. The sequence continues at coordinate 1,311 of JARBWK010002859.1, read as the reverse complement.
AGGGGAAAACACAATCAAAGCATTCCCTCACAGATGGCCATTCAGCCTCTGATGATGATGATAATAATAATAATAATAATAATTACAATGGGTTCCTAGAATAGGAGACCTCCAAGGGCCATCCAGTCCAATCTCCTTCTGCCATAAGGGGAAAACACAATCAAAGCATTCCTCACAGATGGCCATTCAGCCTCTGATGATGATAATAATAATAATAATAATAATAATAATAATTACAATGGGTTCCTAGAATAGGAGACCTCCAAGGGCCATCCAGTCCTACCTCCTTCTGCTATAAGGGGAAAACACAATCAAAGCATTCCTCAGCCATGTTGAATCAAACCTAAACTCTCATGAGAGCAACAGAAAGTACTGATCCTTGAGTTCTCCTCCACCCAGAGAGCACTGTGGACTCAAATAATGATGGATCAAGACCAAACTTGGCAGGAATCCTCAGAAGAGGAAGCCGGAAAGGGAATGGATGAGCATCCCCACGCGTGCTCCAAACTTGGCCCCACCCTTTTCGCTCTGGCCACGCCCTCCTCGCTTGGTGCACTCTCCTTCCCTCTTCTTTCAAGTGGTGGAAAAGGGAAGGAATGAAAGGGGGAAAGAGAGAGAGAAGGAGGGAGGGAGGAGAGAGGGGGGAGGAGGAGGGAAGTAGGAGGAGGAGGAAGGAGCCTGCTCCCGCCTCACCCCGGGCCGGGAAAAAATAAAAATATTCAAAAAAATATTTGAAAAAAAATATTCGAAAAAAATATTTAAAAAATATTTTTTTAAATCTTAAAAAGCAGATATCTTGCAGGAGGGTAGGGGGCCGTGGGGAAGGGGTTGGGGGCCGTATACGGTCCGCGGGCCGCCAGTTGGGCAACCCTGCTTTAGCGCAAGCCACATTTGCAGCCATCTACACAATTACCAACTGGTGTCTTTCGTCATCTGGCTTGGTACTGTCCCCTCAAGGCTGGAGAAGCTGTGGGAGAGCTGAAGCCGGGGGGAGGGGGCGGAGCCAGGCCGTGCCATGCCCCGCTCCCTCCCCCGCCGGCTTCAGCTCTCCCACAGCTCCAGCCTTGAGGGGCAGTGCGAGCGAGGGGTGGAGTCATGCCCCCCCAACGGCGCGACTCTCCGCCATGACTCCCACCCCTCGCTCGCTGAAGCCGTGCAGAGGACGAGGAGCATGAGGGGTGGACGGGCTTCAGTGGGTGGGACTCCTCCTCTGCGTGGCTTCAGCGAGCGAGGGGCGAGAATCATGGCGGATTGGAGGCTGGCTGGGGAAACGGCCGAAACAGGCGGCGCCCCGGCCCCTTTGTCTTCGCC
>JARBWK010002858.1:0-13887 GCA_030556195.1 Anolis apletophallus | reverse complement strand
TGCAGCTGGCAAGGTGTCTTTCTTGCTGCCCATGCCTTGCCCTGTGTTGCCGTGTTGCTGATCATTGGACTGTGAACCTTGGACTTCCTCCTGGACTCTGGTATCGTATCTGGTGGGATCCACATCTTGTACCCTTTCACCGGCTACACCGAATTAAATCCCTGTGTGCTACATTCTTCTGGTTTCCCGTTTTGACTTAGATCATCTTTGGCTAATCCTTGACGCTGACTCCTCTTTCGGTTTGACCTGGGACTGCTTTGGTGATTTTCTACTGCCTGCCCCTCTGGTGTGACGACTGCTACTGCCTGCCTCTTCTGGTGTTACGACAACGGACTGACTGACGACAGATGGCTTTCTATTCCTTTGTTCCTGTTGTGTTCGAGTTTGCTGCGTGTTTTCCGGAGATTTAATCCGCATTTTGTGCTACTGACTTTCTTTTGACCAGACTGATTGTATTTTTGGGTTTCTTGTGCTTCCATACTAAGTTTTCAGTGTGTTTGCTCAATTTTGGCCATTTTTTTAGTTTTGTGGTGCAGTTAATAAACTGTTATTTTTAACTACAGTGGGCTTGGCTTCTTTTAGACCAGGGGTGCTCATTACGGTGATTGGGAGCACCTAGGTGACCTTCGGCCCTCTTCCAGGTGATCTTTGGGCCTCACCAGCCGGATGGCGCGCTCCTTTCATGTGCACGCACGTGTGCTCCCGCCGCCTTTGCGGGGCTTCTTTTGCCAAAATTAGGCTTTAGTGGGTGGACCCTGGCGCTCGTCTTGCCACGCACGGTGTGGTGACATGACTGCCCATTGTTTGCGCACGGATAGGATGCGAGGCTGTGGAAGGGATGGAGAGAATGTGTGTGTGTGTGAGAGAGAGAGAGCCAAGGAGAGAAGAAAGAAATCCAGAGAACTTTTTTGGATCCTTTTGGCAGGCAGGCAGGCGGGCGCTGGAAGGAGAGAGGAAGAGAGAGAGAGAAAGAGGCGAAGGAGGCCGGGCAAAGTGGGGCAAAGCCAAGCAAGTCCCACCGCAAACCCTGATGCTACCCTCGGGACTCCCATTCCAAGGCGAGACCTGGGCAAGCGAGCTGTGTGGGGCTGCTTTCTTTCCTTGTGTCAGGAACTCCAATTCGACCAGAAAAGACACGCCAAAAGTCCTCCGTCTTCCAATGGTGATTTATTGTAGTACAGCAAACTTGTAAAGCTAAGACACCCGAGCCCCTCCCCACAATCCTTAAATACCAACTCCCTCCTATGCAACATCCTGTAAAGATTACATCAGCCACCCTGACTCAGCATACCCAGTAGTCCTTTTCCCACCCAGAGTCCTCTTGGATATTACTTCATATCCTCCTGGTAACTGGAGCAAAGTTCACAATCCCATTGTGTTCCTTAGCAGAGAAGTAGAGCAAAGTTCATGGCTGCAGTCCTATCCTTCTGACTCAGCTGAACATCATCCCACTCATGGCAGAGTGGAATCTACTCTGGCCCAAGGCATAGAGATTCCATTCCCGACATTATGCCGCCTTCGTCCTCCCTGGGAAACAAAGCACTGGTCAAGATCGTGGTACAAGGGGATTCACATACCGTTTCAATAAGTTACAGTGGAATACAGGATGAATCTTTCCCATAATCTTTGGTAAAGCCAACCGATAAGAAACCTCATTCACACACTCATTCACCCGGAACGGCCCTATAAACTTTGGGCCCAACTTACGAGAGGGTAACCCCAGCTTTAAATTTTGGGTGGACAACCATACTAGATCGCCCACCTTATACGCCTCCCCTTCCTGTCGCTTCCTATCTCGAAACGCTTGTATGTACTGAGCCTTCAAAAAGATTCCGTCACTCTCCTCCACTCCTCCTGAGCTCTGTTTCTCCACTCCCTGAATCTTCCACTAAAGCACCTAGTCCAACCGGCAACGGGACTATCTCCTGCCCATACACCACGGGAGAACGGAGTCTTCCCGTGGAGGAATGCACAGAGCCATTATACGCCACTTCCGCATATGGCAAAAGATCAGCCCAGTCGCTCTGCTGCTCATTCACAAAGATCCGCAAGTAGCTAGGTAATGATTTTTATGTTCTCTCAACGCCTCCATTACAACATGGATGATAAGAGGTGGTCAACTTCCGGTCTGCCCCCAGTCTCTAAAAACCTCTCCCAAAACTTGGCAGTAAACTGCACCCCTCTATCACTGAGCACCTGCTCAGGACATCCATGTAATCGATATACATGTTGCACATATAGCCTGGCTAACTTTTCCGCAGACGGCAATCCTGTTAAAGGAACAAAATGAGCCTGCTTCAAAACATGTCCAGGATCGTCCAAATATATGTGTATCCCCTACTAGAGGGCAACTCCTCCACAAAATCAGTGCTTACATGGGTCCACGGCCTAACAGGAGCGGCTACGACTTGAATTAATCCTGGAGGCTTAGCAGTAGACAACTTCCCCCTAGCACAACCCTCACAGCGGTTAATATAATCTTTCACCAACAACCTCATTCCCGGCCACCAATATCTACTCCTAATCGCCAAGAAGGTCTTGGTGAATCCCCAATGCCCTGCAGACTTATGATCGTGAAACAACTCCATTATCTTATTCCTCAGTACTGCCGGTACATACAACTTATCCCGCACTAGCCACAACCCCTTGGCTCTCTTGCACTCAATCTCATGGGACTTTAACCACTCATCCCCTTCATAACATCGCTGGAACTCCTTCATCCAGTCTTCCAATCCCTCATTCTCCTGCTTCACTTCCAGTTTACATTGGGCTCGGGTCTGCACTTTCAAACCCCATTGATCCTAGTAAACATCCTCCCTACCCCAGCAGGAGGATCTCCCCCATCACCGGATAACGTGACAACGCATCAGCCACCACATTGTCTTTGCCTCTAATATGCCTCAGCACAAAATTAAATCGAGCCAAGTACTGAGCCCATCTCAACAACTTCGGTGACAACTTTTGGGGCTCCCTCAAGAACTGCAAGTTCCGGTGATCCGTCAACACCTCAAAGGGATGAACAGCACCCTCCAAAAACTGCCGCCACGTCTGCAGAGCATATCTAATGGCAAACGCCTCTTTCTCCCATATGGGCCAATTCCGCTGCTGTTCATTAAACTTTTTAGAAAAATGCACAGGGCTTCAGCACCCCACCTTCATCTTTCTGCAATAGAGCCCCTCCATACACCCATGCAGAGGCGTCACTTTGCACTACAAAAGGTTTGGCGGGGTCCGGATGTCGCAATAAAGGCCCTCCAGTAAATGCCTTCTTCAGTAACTCAAAAGCCTTCTGGCACCCTGGTGTCCAACTCAACTTAGCCCCAGGTGCCTTCACCTTCTTACCCTCTCCCATACCTTTTGTCTTTAACAACTCGGTAAGGGGCAATACGATCGTTGCGAACCCCGAAATGAACGATCTATAAAAATTGGCCAGACCCAAAAAACGCCTGCAATTGCCTCCTGGTTCGAGGAGCTTCCCAAGCTAATACATCTGCCACCTTGGCCGGGTCCATACTCACTCCCTCTCTATTAATCCTATATCCCAGGAAGTCAATCTCATTTCTCATAAATTCGCATTTGCTCAGTTTCACATACAGCCTTGCCTCCTTCAATCTTTCTAACACTTCCCGACCAACCGCACATGCGCCTCCTTGGTTTGCGAAATCACAACTATATCATCTAAATACATATACCCCCTTATACAAAAGGGGGTGCAGCACCTCATTTATCAGCTGCATGAAAATGCCGGGGCGCCGGGACAATCCGAAGGGCATGACCAACCACTCGAATAATCCGAGTGGGCACGAGAAAGCTGTCTTCCACCTATCCGTTTCCTTCACCCGAACCATATGGAAGGCATTTATAATGTCCAATTTAGTAAAGTACTTTCCCTTTCCCATCTGTCCCAATAGATCCTTAATCAGAGGCAAGGGATAACAATTGATCGTGCTGATAGCATTTAACCCTCGGTAATCAATACACAGTCTTAATTTGCCATCCTTCTTTTCCTAAACAGAACTGGAGCAGCTCTAGGGGACTCAGACCTTTGGATAAATCCCTTCCTCAAATAGTCATCGATTTGTTCTCTTAACGCTAGCTTCTCTTTCTCTGTCATAGGGTATATTTTGGGCTTGGGCAATACAGCTCCTTCCTTTAATTCCACCTTACATTGTACCCTCCTGACTGGGGGAAGACTATCTGCTAATACCGGATTAAATACATCCCTTAAATCAGCATACTCTTCCGGAATCAGCGGCTCTTCCTTTTCCCCTTTCCCTCAGTCATGCTCACATTCACATCCACCCGGCCGACACTTTAGGTACCTGCTTTCCAGTCAATAACCGGGTCAGCCTGCTGTAACCATGGCAATCCTAAAATTATATCATGTTCCTTAATTGGGGCCACTACACAATCCAGTGTTCCCTCCCAATTGTCAACCTTACCCTTTAAACATTTGGTCCCTAAGGGAAAAGCCCCCCCCCCACAAAAGTACCATCTAATTGAGCAAAATGCACCAGAATCGGTAACTCCTGAGTTTCACATTCTAGATTCTTAACTAATGTGGGACATATAATATTTTCAGAACACCCACAGTCAATTAATGCTTGATGTAATTGGTATTGTCCCCTCTTCTCTAACCCAATATCACACATAATACTTGGGGCTTTCTCGCCACCCCTTCTTTCTCCTCGACCTTCTCTCCTAAAGCCCCCTCTAGCCACCGCCACAGGTCTGCCATCAGGGCCTCTTCTTTGTGGACACTGAATTGCGAAATGTCCAGACTGAGAACAAATGTAGCACAAGCCTTTCCCTTTTAACTTGCCACCAGTTCCCGTTCCTCTCAGTTGGCTCACTCCCAGCCGGCCGCCTCAGCGTAGGCCGTGGTTTCCATAAAAGGTCCAGAAGTAGACTTCCGTCACTGGACCTGAGCCAGGATTCCTTCGACAGCACCAGCCAACTGAATCCATCCATCCACATTAACTGGGTCTCCACGATGCAAACACCATTCCAGTAGTTCACGCCGCAATCCTCTTTGAACAGTTCCAAAAAGAGTTGCCTGTGACCACTCCACCACCTTCCCGCCAGGCTCATGAACTCCTCCGCATACTCCGTCACCGACTTGCTGCCTTGCTTCAAGCACCTCAACGCTTCCTTCGCCTTTACTCTTTCCAACGGATCACGGAAACGAGTTCTCACCGCCGAAGGAATTCTCGTAGATCACCCAAACACGGATCTCGTCGGTCATGGCACTGGACGTACCAGTCCGCCGCTCTTCCCTTTAACACCGCACCAACAGCACGCACCCTGCTGCCTTCACTGGGGTACAGGTGGCCGTAGTCCTCCATATGGTCCCCCACAGCCGCCACAAAGAAGGCCACTTTGCAAGCCTCGCCATCGAATTCCACCCGAAGTGGTTCCTTCCGGGCCGCTCTCTCTCACCAGACAAGGGTCTTCTTTCCGCACCAGCTGGGGCTGGGACAGGAACATGACCGCCATTCCTCCTCAGCAACTGAATACGGCCTAGCCCTGCAGCTTTGGGTTGGACTGGAATCCCCTCACTCGTCACTTTATTTATTTATTTATTATTTATTTATTATTCGGGTTTCTATGCCGCCGACTCCCTGAGGCTCGCGGCGGCTCACAGGAACCGAAGGTACAACTACACAGAAGCAATGCGATAAAACATCTAAGACAATTAAACAGTTAAAACAGCAAAATACAAAACCCCCAGGTACAGTTCAGAAATTAGTTAGCGTGACACCCCAGGACAGCGGCTAAAGGAACATGGGCAGGACCTACTCACCGAAGGCCTGCTTAAACAAATAAGTTTTGCAGGCGCGTCTAAACGGGAGCAGGTCCTTTATGGCCCGCGTTCCAGCCGGTAGGGCGTTCCACAGCGTAGGAGCTATAACGGAGAACGCCCTCCGGCGAGTAGATGTCAGTTTAGCCGATTTCGCCGAGGGTATCTCTAACAAATTAGCATCCTCGGAGCGTAGTGATCTCGGGGGACAGTGTGGGGTGAGTCGGTCCCTCAAGTACGCTGGCCCCAGGCCATGCAAGGCCTTAAAGGTAAGAACCAACACCTTGAAGGAGATCCGGTGCTCGATTGGGAGCCAGTGCAGATCCTGCAAAACAGGTGTGATGTGGCGGCCTGCTGGGGTTCCAGACAGGAGCCGGGCGGCAGTGTTCTGCACCAACTTGAGCTTCCGGGTCGCCGACAAAGGAAGGCCAACGTAAAGCGAGTTACAGTAATCCAGCCTTGAGATGACCGTAGCTTGGATCACCGTGGCCAGGTCATTCCGGGAGATATAGGGGGCCAGCCTCCGAGCCTGTCGCAGATGAAAAAAAGCAACCTTGCTGACCGCGGAGACCTGGGCCTCCATGGTCAGCTGGGAGTCCAGATGGACCCCCAGGCTCTTAACGGAAGGCGATGGGCATAGCGCCACACCGTCCAGGGTCGGAAGCTGGACATCTACACCACCCGAGCGGCCCGACCACAAGATCTCCGTCTTCGCCGGATTCACCCTCAACCTACTGGCACGCAGCCATCCAGTAACGGCCTCGAGGCAGTGTTGGAAATTATCGGGGATGGATCCCGGCCTGTCCTCCATCCTCAGAATGAGCTGGGTGTCGTCAGCGTACTGGTGGCACTCCAGCCCATAACTCCGCACCAGCTGTGCAAGCGGCTGCATGTAGATGTTGAATAACAAAGGGGAGAGAATGGCCCCTTGCGGAACTCCACAAACTAATGAGGAGCCCTCGGAGACCACCTCGCCCCTCCTCACACGCTGAGACCGCTGGTGGAGGAAGGAGGTCAGCCATTTAAGAACTGTCCCACTCACTCCAGCCATGGCCAGGCGGTGGATCAGTAGATTGTGGTCGACCGTGTCAAACGCTGCCGTGAGGTCCAATAACACGAGCAGCGCAGACCCGCCTTGGTCGAGCTGGCAGCGGAGTTGATCTGTGATGGAGACCAGGACCGTCTCCGTCCCGTGCCCCGAACGGAAGCCGGACTGGAAGGGGTCTAGCCATGTTGCATCATCTAAGAAGGACTGCAACTGCTCCATTACTGCCCTCTCAACTACCTTGCCCAGGTACGAGAGGTTCGACACTGGTCGGTAGTTGGAGGGAACCGCAGGATCTAGTGACGGTTTCTTCAGTAATGGAGCTACCACTGCCTCTTTAAAGCACTCTGGGAAGACACCTTGCTCAAGGGAGCTATTTACGATGTTCAACAGAGGCCACGTAACCCTCCAGGCAGGATCTAACAAGCCAGGAGGGGCACGGGTCGAGGGAGCAGGTGGTAGGCCTGGTTGCAGCCACAATCTTATCAACAGCATCTCGTCCCAGTGGCCGAAACCGGTCGAGGGTGGGCCCGGGCGGAGGGCCACGGGGTCTCAAGTTCTCTTACTGTATCAATTGTGGCAGGAAGGTCCCGCGGAGATTCAGAATCTTGTCTGTGAAATAGCTCTAGAAAGCAACGGGCGGTAGGGGTCTGATCGCTGCTTTATGGGACATTAGTGTCCGTCGTCAAGACAGAAGTCCATTAAACAATTTAGCCGGGCTTGAGCAAGCAGTCGCTATCAAGGCAGAAAAGTACAAATTTATGGCTCCCTAGAGAGCACGCACATAATTATCTTAAAATAGCTTATAAGCGGATACTGAGGCTCCGTCACGGAGGTTCCTCCACACGCGCTAGCCGTCTCCTCTCCCGCTTCATCGACCTGAGGTCCTCTGTATACCAGGGGATCGATGTTTGCGGGGTCGGAGAGGGCGCCTAGGGGCAATCTCGTCGAGAGCTCTGGCTAACGAGGTGTTCCAGGCTTGAACCTGCTCGTCGACAGAGACGCTGATAGACTCCAGATCCCTCAGAGCATTCAGGAACCTTTCGGGTTCCATAAGTCTCTTCGGGCGAACCAAAATCTGTTTGGCGCCCTTGCATGGAGGGGGGCGGTTGCTCAACCCGGATCCTTAGGGCACAGTGGTCCGACCATGGAACCTCTATTAGGGAGGCTAGGTCCACTTGGATTCCCGCACTAAATACCAGGTCGAGGGTGTGCCCTGCCGAGTGCGTGGGCCCCGAGTTACAGAGGGAGAGGCCTAATGTCGCCATGGTTGAAATTAGGTCCGCGGCTGCAGATGGAACGGAGGCTGCGTCGGGCGTGGACATTGAAGTCCCCAGAACAATAAGTCTAGGAAACCTCAATGCCCACCGACACAGCCTCCAGCAGCCGCGCAGGCTCTCTGCCGGTGCGCTAGGGCGCACGGTAGACCAGCAAGATCGCCAGGCTCTCTGAGACTCCCACACCAGGCCGGCACTTTCAAGCCCCGTGTGGTGAGCGCAGGGATCGCCCTAAGGTGCAATCCATCACGGGAGAGTATTGCCACCCCACCCCCCGTCCCCGTTCCTGTTCTGGTGCGTGGCAACGTAGTCAGGGGGAACCACTTCCTGAGACAGGTGGTATCGCTCTCCTGGAGCCAGGTCTCCGTTATACAGAAAAGGTCCGCTTTGAGGTCTTCACAAAACTCCTGATAGTGGCGGTCTTGTTCGAATGGATCGGGCGTTAACCAGCACCAGAGTGGAAGGGGGATAGCTGGATGTCTATCAACAGCGTGCTTAGGGATAGGACGCAGGTCAGAGCCGGGCCGAGTCCTTCTATGACTCAGTCCGGATCTCGCAGTTAATCTCGCATTTGGCCTGCGCCTACCGTATACACCCCTTCCCGAGATCACTGAAATACCTAGCGAACTTGGGTGGTAAAGGTCGGCAGGGGGTTTTAACTTCCGGCACACCCCATGAAAGGGGAAGCCAGTAAGGGACCCTGGCCATTCTTCACCGGTTCAGCTGGCAGTCCAATAGTCCCAGTCCTCCCCGACATTTGAGGGACCAGAGTGGCGGGTGACGGGGTTTTGGTCGCCACCAGGTAGTTCCTTCCTCGGTTAGTCCTTGAGGGCGGCCTGTCCAGCTGTCTATTCTGGCCCTCACAGGAGCTCTTGGTGTCACTAGTAGAAGCCAAACTGGTGGCCGGGTTCCTCCAACCGTTCCCTTCGGGCCTCTAGTCCGGGCGTCCACCCCCCACACTCCCGCAGGAGATCTAGGGCGGGTTTCAACCCTCTCCTCGTCCATCCAAGAATAGCGGGTAAAATCACCTCCGCCGACCGGGCCCCACATGGAGTCTTGGCTAGGGTTCTTCGCCAACCGCTGACACCCTCTGGAGCGTCTTCTCCATAGCCTCCATTCGGGCCTTCAACACCTCCACTTCCGTGGGAGAGCGTGGCTCCGTGGTCTCACTCCCATACGCCGCATCTCTAGACTTACTGCGCACCGCCGCCGCTGCAGCCGAGAGCCCCGCTCCACCGACACGCTGGGATGGGAACATCCAACTTCCATCTCCAGCACCAAAACGGAGAGTATTTCTTTCCGGAACGGAGCCGCCCCATGCCATCGCTGGGTCTCCGCAGAAATCACTTCTCTCTGGAAAGGGAGCCGCCCCACGCCCCTGTTGGTCTCCAATCCGATCAGGAGGCCAACCTCATCCATGGTATTCCACTCCCCATCCTGGGCCTGCTGGGCTGCATCCGTAGTGAAATCCCAGCTCTCCAGGTATTCTTCCGCTTCATGCAAAAACCTCTCCATCGCCTGGGAAAGTTTCAGGGGTCTTAGCTTCTGTCAGGAACTCCAATTCGACCAGAAAAGACATGCCAAAAGTCCTCCGTCTTCCAATGGTGATTTATTGTAGTACAGCAAACTTGTAAAGCTAAGACACCCGAGCCCCTCCACCACAATCCTTAAATACCAACTCCTCCCTATGCAACATCCTGTAAAGATTACATCAGCCACCCTGACTCAGCATACCCAGTAGTCCTTTTCCCACCCAGAGTCCTCTTGGATATTACTTCATATCCTCCTGGTAACTGGAGCAAAGTTCACAATCCCATTGTGTTCCTTAGCAGAGAAGTAGAGCAAAGTTCATGGCTGCAGTCCTATCCTTCTGACTCAGCTGAACATCATCCCACTCATGGCAGAGTGGAATCTACTCTGGCCCAAGGCATAGAGATTCCATTCCTGACACCTTGGTTGGGGGCGAGGAGGGAGGGGTCCGCCGTGTTCCTGGGGCTGAACCCGAGGAGGAGGGGGCTGCGGGGATGGAGACTCCACTTGCTGCTGCTGCTTGTGCCCTCGCCGCTTTTCTCCGTCTCGCCCTCCCTCGCGCTCAAAGGAGAAAGACGGCGAGGGCCCACGGGGAGAGAGAGGGGGGGTGGGCTCTTCAGAGCCGGCTAGGAAGAGCCACCCTCTCTCTCTCTCTCTCTCTCCCGTGGGCATGGACTGCCACCAGTGGGAGGGGTCCTCCTTCCTGCCAGCCGTCCACTTGGGCGTCCTTTCTGAGTGACACCCTCGGAAGGAAGGAAGGGCGCCCCCGCTGCATCTGTCACTTTAGGGAAGCACCTCTTCCACTCTTCCTTTTCCTGCCCAGGTAAGGAAGCCTCGAGGGAGGAGGGAGGCTGACGTGGGGAGGCTCCAGCCTCACGTGGGTCCCTCTCTCGGTTGAGTTTCCTGGCCCAGGCCTGTGCCTTTCGAGCCGCCGCCAAAGCCATATCTGGCCGGAGCGCTGGCGGGTGCGCCTATAAATACCCTCCTGCTGCATGCGTGGGAGGGGCCTGCTGTGCACGCAAGAAGCAGGACGGGATGGGGACTTCCTGCTTCGCGAAAGCATGCAGCAGGAAGGAGGAAGGCAACGGAGACATTAAGAGAGAGCGCGCACGCAGGCAAGGAGGATCCCCTTCCCGGGTGTGCGCGGCGGCGAGTTTGTGGGCAGGCAAGAAAGAAGCTGCAGTAGGAGCGTGCGCGAGCGCAGGCATGCACACGCACGCTCAATGCACAACAGGTGATCTTTTCAACTTGATTGTTCATATAGTAGCTCGCATGATGAAAAAGTGTGGGCACCCCTGTTTTAGACAGTCTGATTACGACAAACAGTGTTAATTGAACCATACATAATGATGCACCCTTGGTCCTCAATTAATTCTGTGAATGACTTCTGCAGTAATATAGTGTTATTTTAATTTCACCAGTGATCTAATGTTCAGCAAGCTCAATTTTTTCTCTACCAGCAATCAATAGTTCAGCAATTCTAACAATTTTAACAAGTATTTTGGGTGACCTGATACAAACCAGTTGCATGATGCTTATGGTGTCACACACATATGGGTGGGAGTGGCTGCAACATCAGCTGTACAACATTTTGCGAAACAGTTTTGACTGATTTATATTGTTCTGTTTTGTAGTGCCTTATAAATGTTGGAAGAATACTCTGAGCAGCTGGCCTATAAATTTCTCGCTGCGAAGCATTCGTGAAAAATTGTTGCCATGACATCGCCATGGCTCTTGTTCTATGTTGTATTATGTCTTACCAGACTCGATGCATATGAAATACAAGCCACACTACAATGAGCTAAAGTTAAACGGGTTGTTGTGGGATGCAGGCAAAACGTCAGGATTGTTTCTAGAGCAGTGTTTTTCAACGTTTTTTGAGCCACTGCACATTTTTTACATTTACAAAATCCTGGGGAACACCACCAACCAAAATGACACAAAATGACACTCTAACACAGTAATGCATGTAGTCAGGGCCGTAGCCAGGATTTTGATTCGGGGGGGCTGAGTTTGGTTCGGGGGGCTGAGACTGGGTGGAAGAGGGTCTACCCTAGCAAACCTTTTGTATTGTTATCCCAATAACCCCATTAATGTGGGATATAATGAGCATGGTGATCAGATCATGATATGAATAAACATAACAGTTTAAATAATGTACCAGTAAGGCCTTTTCGCGGACCACCCTGAGAATTTCGGGGGGCTAAGGGGGCTTCAGCCCCCGTGAAACATGGGCCTGTTTCGATGAACACAACATAGATATCCTGGCAGGAATGGCAGAAAGACACAAACTTCCCACACAGAACTCCCATAACCAAGAGAAAATACTATAAGAGTTTGGTGGGCATTGTGAACACAGATGGAGTTTGGGGAAAATAGACCTTGACATTTAGGAGTTACAGTTTCTGGGATTTATAGTTAACACACAATCAAAGAGCATCCTGAACTCTTGCAACAATGGAATTGAACCAAACTTGGCACATTGAACTCTCATTACCAACAGAAAGTACTGAAAGGGTTTGCTTGGGAATTGACCTTGAGTTTGGAAGTTGTAGTTCACCTACACCCAGAGGGCACTGTGGACTCAAACAATGTTATGTTATGTTGTTGTTTGTTTTCTATCCAGAATCACAATGTTGGAAGGAGGCTCACCACTTTAAGGTCCCTAAAACAGGCATGGGAAAACTTCGGCCCTCTGGGTGCTTTGGACTTCAGCTCCCACCATTCCTAAGAGCCTGAGGCCCTTTCCTGCTTAAGTGGCTGAGGGGGGGGAAGGAAAAGGGCCTGAGGCTGCTAGGAATGGTGGGAGTTGGAGTCCAAAACACCTGGAAGGTCCAAGTTTGCCCATGCCCGCTTTTGACAGAGACCTCTTCCTCCCCCTTCCCCTTCGCGCCCTTTCTTGCCAAACACTTACTTTTTCTTCTACACTGCTGCTTCTGCCGCCATTTTGATCCGAGGGGCAGCATGAGCGTGTTCAGGAGGGGAGGGGGAGGGAGGAAGACGTGATCCATGCGGGCGCTACTGCGCAGACTCGCCCCGGAGCAAAGCGAGGCAAAGAGAGCAGAGTGAGTCTGGGAAGAAGGGAGCCCAAGTGGAGAAGAAAAAGTGTTTGGCAGGAGGGGGAAGAAAGGGTATTGGAGGTTCCAATTTCCCACGGCACACCTGATGATCGCTCATGGCACACTGACGCGGGAGTGAAAGGAAACAAAGGAAATCCATCCACACTGGTTCGAAAAGCTGAATCATTTCTGACTCACTTACTGATTCGTAAGAGAAATGGTGGAAAAAGCTTCGAAATGGCAAGGATACTTCTGGGTTCCCAAATGGCTTCAAAATCGCTTCAAAAAGGAATTTGATCTGAATTTATTCCGAATTAAGACGATTCCGAATGACCTTACCCAGGCCTAATATATACACTTATACACAAATACACACACACACATATACACACACATATACACAGACTGAGCTACAGCAACGTGTGGCAGGGGACAGCTAGTAATAGGTAAATATGGAACTACGGAACAGCTTAGACGATGCTACTGGAAAATGAATTTAATAAGAAGATGCTGATGATGATATGTTTTAAATGTTTTTTCCCCTATGGTTTTATATTATGTGCTAAATGTTTTTAAATTGTATTTATGTCTGTTTTGGCATCGAATTGCTGCTGACTTGTAAGCCGCCTTGAGTCGCCTATGGACTGAGAAAGGTGGGATAAAAAATACTGCAAATAAATAAATAACTATATAACCACCCGTTCTTGGGCCCAACATATGAATTTATCTTGCAAAAAAATATGGGTTAAACATTGGCACGTCTTGGCATTCACAGCAAACAGTCAGGTTAATTGGCAAACACATTTTCCCAAGAGAAAATAAGTTATTTCTAAAATATTTTCCAAGTGGTCCAAACGTTGTGTTACAATGGATTAAACAAGTGCAATTTTGCATGAAAGTGTTTAGTGCTCTTCCTAAGATTGAACACTAATGACTTTGAAGATCCTGTTGATGGTTGTGTTGATTTTAAAAAGCTGGATTTGACAGATGCAAAACAATTTGTGACAGGTTGTTAGTTCTTAATGAGACCAGATTCACAGAAAGCTATTTAAAGCAAAATGGTGATGGCTTTTTGCTCAGATGGGTAAGGATGAAAACCAAGAGTTGCACCCAGATGTCTCTCTCTCTCTCTTTTTTGACAGAATTATCGGTTAGCACTGCTTCAGCCACAGAGTA
>JARBWK010002857.1:0-13887 GCA_030556195.1 Anolis apletophallus | reverse complement strand
GGGGTTGGACTAGGTGTCCCTCAGGGTCTAGGATGCTATGATTTCTAGGCCATCCTAATCTGGGGAGAGAACAATACAAGGGAATGTGTTTCTAAAGGTCTCTCGCAGTGATAATGATTCGTTCCTGGGCGCAGGGAAGAAATCACCGAGGATTGACGTCTCTCCCACAAAGTTGGAGCCTTGGTCTCGAGCGAGAATCACCGCAGGCGCCCGATGCTGACCCACTTGGCTGCCTTTTCCTCTTCTTGCACGGAGGACTCCGATTGCCTCGGTTGCCCGAAGAGCCCCGCACGACTCCAATAAAAGTGGCACCTGTCTCAAGCACCTATTCTCCGGCAGGAGATTGCTTTGGAAAGGCCCATTCTCTGCCGCCGAAGTCTTTTCGCCACCCGTTGCATCCCACAATGGCCTCAAAAAGCCAAGAGGTGAGAGACAGCTCTTTTGATGGAGGGTATACGACAGAGGGAGAGAAAGAAAAGAATTGTCCATCAATGTTATCAAGGGCTTCAAAGCGGCGACGGCGACGGCACTTTGTGAAAAGGCTGGTTATGTCCCTTGTGGCTCAATAGATTTAAAGGACGCCTATGTGCACATCCCTGTACGCATTTGCCGAGGTCTGGGCCAAGATACAGCATCCTCCTTGCTGTCTTCATCCAAGGAGACCTGTCACTCATAAGGAAATGCACAGATACAATTGGCTTGAAAGCAGTCCGTGTGAAAGGGATCTTAGTTGGCCACAAGTTGAACACGGGCCAACAATGTGACGCAGCAGCTAAAAAGACCAACACAATTCCAGGCTGCATTAATAGGAGTCTAGTAGTTTCAAGATCGAGGGAAGTCATAGTCCTACTCTATTCTGCTTTGGTCAGAATCAGGCCCGGATTACCCTATGGGCGCAGGCCTAGGGGGGGCGCCAGATCAAGGACCAAAAAAAAAAGTTCAAGCAAAACTGCAATGTGTGGCATGACTCTCTCTCTCTCTGTCTCTCTCTCTTAGGGAGGGCGGGGAGAACGCTGCAAGGGGAGGAGGGAATGGCGCCCCACCCTCGCCATCGCCCCGGCCCCATTGTCAAGGAAGGAGGGCACAAGAGGAGGAGGCAGAGGGAAGCCCCGCCCCCAGGGCCGCTGGCGCCTAGTGGGCATGCGCGCTCGGCAGGATGGCGCCTCTTCCTCCTCCGCCGTGTTATTGGGTGCCGCGCATGGCCGGCAGTGGCACCAGGGGCTTCCCTTCTTTCCTCCTCCTCCTCAGGAAGGAAGGGAAGCCCCTGGTGCCGCTGCTGGCCATGCGCGGCACCCAAGAACACGGCGGAGGAGGAAGAGGCACCCTCCTGCCATGCGTGCATGCCCGCCAGCGGCCCTGGGGGTGGTGCTTCCCTCCTCCTTGTCATCCTCCTCAAGCCCATGGAAGATGGGCGCAACGTGCGAGGATGACAAGGTGGAGGCCCTGCCCCAGGGCAGCTGGTGCCTTGCAAGCATGCGTGCTCTGCAGGAGGGCACCTATTCCTCCTCCGCCGTGTTCTTGGGTGCTGCGCATGGTGAGGAAGAGATGCCCTCCTGCCGCGCGGGCATGCCCGCCAGCAGCTCCAAGGGCGGCGCTTCCAAATTGTGGCCTAGGGCGCCAAAATGAGGTAATCCGGGCCTGGTCAGAATAGATGTTGGATGACCGTCTGTTGGGAAGGTTTTGATGTTTCTTCCTGCTGTTGCCCCAGTCCTGACGCGGAGGGAAGACATCCCCATCCAAACTGGGTTAAATATGCGTGTCCGCCATTAATGAAGCCATTCTGAAATTTCGCAATAAATTCGGGAAATTCCGAATTTTTTCCGGAAAATTTCTAAAGTCATTCAGATTCGAAGTGCCAGCACCCCCTACATCCGGAACGAGTTTTGAACCTTTTTTTAAAAAAAAATAAATCAAACAGGCCTATTGGCCTGTGTGTTGTTGTCCTTTTGGTCACTTTTGGTTATTGGTGCTGGGTCACGCTGCTGCTAATAATTTACTCTGCTGTGCATTTACGAGGAGGATCTTTTGTTAATAAGCCCACTTGCCCCTGTTACCGAACAATTTAGGACAGCCTGGCCCTTAGGGGGCAAAGGCCCAGAAGTACCCCTAAAACGAGGATTTCAGCAGAAGCCCTGGTAAGTTTTTAAAGCAAACTAGCTGAACCCGGCACGCGTTGCTGTGCCATGTCTCTCTCTCTCTGTGTCTCTCTCAGTCTCTCTCTCTCTCAATAATAATAATAATAATAATAATAATACTTTAATATTTGTGAGTCGCCCTCCACCAGTGGTGCTCCGGGCGACTTACATCATTTAAAAACCCTAAAAACAGCAATGTACAGCAGTTTAAAACAGATACATGTCTGAGGAAAGGCTCAGACATTCAGAGGTACCGATCAGGCCCCAAACGCTAGGCGGAAGAGCCAGGTCTTTAGGTCTGACCGGAATCTAGTTTGGGTCAGGGTGGCTCTGAGGGCAGGTGGCAATGAGTTCCAGATCCTGGGGGCCGCCACGGAAAAGGCTCTCCGCTGGGTTTCCATCAGCCGAGCCTCTCGCACCCCAGGGATGGTCATGCGATCGCCATTTATGGCACGTGCTGGCCTCACGCTGCGTTGGACCGTCAGCCGGTCACTCAAGTAGGCTGGCCCAATATTGTGCCGAGCTTTAAAGGTGAGCACCAGAAGTTTGTAGAGCACTCTGAACTCTAAGGGCAGCCAGTGGAGATCTTTTAAAATAGGGGAGATGTGGTCCCTCACTGATGACCCAGAGATGAGTCTGGCCGCTGCGTTGTGGATGAGTTTCAGCCTCTTGGTTGTGGAGAGGGGGAGGCCCACATATAGGGCGTTGCAATAATCAAGACGCGAGACAACGGTGGCATGTACCACGGTTCTCAGCGCCTCAGATGGTAGGTAGGGGGCCAGCCGTCGGGCCCTACGGAGATGGAAAAAGGCGCCTGTGCTGCCGCCTGGATCTGGGCCTCCATCGTTAGTTTTTCGTCCAGGATCACTCCCAGGCTTTTCACTGCCGGAGCCGGGGATAAGGGCTCGCCCTCAAAGGGTGGCAGTGATGGGTGAGAGGCGGGTCGGCCAATCTCTCTCTCTATCCCTATCTACCTATTTCTCTCTCTCTATAACTTCCTGTGTTTGTCTGTCTCTCTCTCTATCTATCTATCTATCCCTATCTTTATCTATCACTGTGTCTCTCTGTGTATATTATTCTCCATCACACACTCTCTCTATCACTCGCTCTCTGTGTGTCTCTCTATATCTGTGTACTCACTCTGTGTGTATCACCCAATCTCTCTCTATGTAACACTCGCTCTCTCTCTATTCCTATCTATCACTCCTCCTCCCTCTCCTCCTGCTCTCTCTCTCTCTCTCTCTCTCTCTCTCTCTCTGTGGGATGACATCTCCTCTCTCTCTCGCTTTCTCTCTGTGTGTCTCTCTGTGTGTGTGTCTGTGTGTGTGTGTGTGTCTCTCTCCCCCGTCTCTCTATCTCACTCTCCCCTCTCTTGTCACTCTCTCAGTCTCTCACTCCCCCCTCTTTCTCTCTCACTCTCTCTCTCACTCCCCCTCTCTCACTCTCTCACTCCTGCCCCCCTCTCTCCCCCCCCGTCTCTCTCTCTCTCACTCTCCCCTCTCACTCTCACTCCTGCTCCCCCCTCTTTCCCCCGTGTCTCTCTCTCATTCCCCCCTCTGTCTCACTCTCTCACTGCTGCCCCCCCTCTCTCTCCCCCGTCTCTCTCTCACTCCTGCCCCCTCTCTCTCTCTCTCCCCCGTCTCTCTCACACTCTCCTCTCTCTCTCACTCTCTCACTTCCCCCTCTTTCTCTCTCTCACTCTCTCTCTCTATTATTCCCTCCCTCTCTCTCACTCACTCTCTCACTCCCCCCTCTCTCTTTCTGACTCTCTCTCTATCACTCACCCTTTCTCTGTGTTGCAAAGTTCCGGCTCTCCTGGGGAGAAGTGCTCCACGGGACTACACTTCCCAGAAGGCCCCGCAGGGCTATTTTCGGCCACGGTGGTTTCTGGGAAGTGTAGTTCGGCGCCCCCGAGTTGCTCTGGGACGGGGGACGTGCGGGTGGCGCCGTTCCTGCTTCCTTGAGGGGCTGGCGGACCCGGGGGCCGTGGCTGGCCCCGGGTGGTGTGGGTGGTGTTGTGGGCGGCTGTTCCGCGGCCTCCTCGCTCGCTTCCCAGGTGGTCCCAGTGGCGCCCGAGCGGGCCGGGAACGGCAGGGAGACGGCCGAGGAGGCCGAGGAGGCAGAGGAGGAGGGGGCGACAACACCGGCCAGAGCACCCGGGCGGAGGAGCGGCGCGCGGGTCTGTAAACCCCTGGAAGGCGACGGAGGAGGGCGAGAAGGCAGCGGAGGAGGTGGGAATGGCGGCGGCCGCGTGATCCGGCTCCGTGAGGTTTGGGGGGGCCGTTTTGGGGGTGGTTTAAAGGTAGGGAGGTGGGCTGCGAAGGTCCTTGTGAGTGAGGAGGGCGACGGGATGGGTTGGTGGGTTGGGGGGGGGTGTGAGTGCGCCTGCGCGATTGCCCTCCCTGTGTTCTGCGCTCGCGGCCAGCGCAGAACGGGAGGCCCATTGTTTTTGGGGGCTTGTTTTGGGGGGGTTGCAAGGTAGGGAGGTGGGTTTTTTGTGTTAAGGTTATACCTCGTGGTCTTGGGGAATGTGTGTCGTTGGATTGGTGTTTCTGGGGGGCATAGTTTGGCCGTGCATAAAGTCCTTTGCACGACCACTCTCTTTTTATATATATAGATAAAAATCCCTTTCCCAAATGATCTCACCAAAGAAGTCCGGAAGAAGATGCCACTGAAGGTTTTATTCTTGTCAGCTGAGAAGGATGACCACTGCAGATTCCTTGTCGCAAAGCTGTCATAAAGTTACATTCAAACATATGCCATTTTTATACACTTTATAGAACTGTCAAATTCAAAGTTTCCCGCCCCTGCATGCTGTAGGCTTCATGATGATTGGTTGGAACCTTGGAAGCCAGCTGTAGCGGGAACCAATCGTGAAACAGCGCCGCTTTTGCCCTGGCGAATGGGAAGCGAGGGACAGGAATGTGTTCAAAACAAAGAGCAGCTGGAGTTTTCTTGATTAGATCATGTCCATATGTTAATGGAGATCCGAGGCTTTGATCTTTCGGGCCAAAGCAAGTTCTTTGTTCTTCATGAAAAACAGGAACTTGTCCTTAATGACCCTTCCTTGTTGACAAAGGGCCATATGTCGATTTCCCATGAGAGTTTTCATTCTCCTGGATGGTAAGCAAATGAAATAATAGGCATGGTTTCGAACCCAAAAATTGTGATTCTAAAATCAAATGGGGGGGGGGTTGATTAGTAAAAGAAAGACTTACAAAAAAAAATCCAAAAAGTTCTAAAATGTAACTTAATTACTAACGAAATTCGTTAGTAGTTCGTATGCCAGCGCATGCGCATTCAGACGGTTTGGCCTACAACTCCCAGAAATCCTAACAGCTGGTAAATTGGCTGGGATTTCTGGGAGTTGTAGGCCAAAACTTGAATAAATCACACTGAATTCTAGATGGGACTCTCCAAATAGGAAGGAGGGAGGGAGGGAGGGGGTATTCTATTCTTGGAAGCAGCAAAAAGGAGGAGGAGGCCCCCCTCGCTCCTCGCTGCCTCTCTCTCACCCCGGTCCTGAGGGAGCGAGGGCCCAAGTTTGCCCAGGCTGAGAGGAAAAGGAAGAGGCCTGAGGCTGTGAGGAATGGTGGGAGTTGAAGTCCAGAACACCTGGAGGGCTGAAGTTGGCCCCTCATGAAGCCTCTTCAAGGCTTTAGATCCTGGCAGGCAGGAGGGGCAGGGAGAGCCGTCCACTCCTCCTGCCCTGCCAGGATCTAAAGCATCAAAGAGTATTGGGGCGAGAAACCAACCTAATGTATAATAGAATGAATGCTACTGTAAGTGCCTCATATTATAAGTAATCCAACTGGTCATATACCTACATTCCATGCACATGCAATAAGACAGCAGTAATAACAATGGGTATAAGAAGAGGTAAAATTCAAACCGAAGTACTCTGACTGTGGTCCCTCCTCAACCTGCAAACGGCTCTTCTCTGAGCCCGGGAAAAGCCAAAACCCGGGCACAGCGTTTGCTGCCTGGGTGCACACACATACATATTCTTTGGGGGGATTTGCTGCAGAATCTTCTCTATGAGCCCGGATTCTGCAGCAAATCCCCCCAAAAGAATATGTATGTGTGTGCACCCAGGCAGCAAAACGCTGTGCCCGGGTTTTGCCTTTTCCCGGCTCAGAGAAGAGCCTTTTTTGCAGTTTGAGGAGGGACCACAGTCAGAATACTTCGGTTTGAATTTTACCTCTTGTTATTGTTATTACTGCTGTATTATTGCATGTGCATGGAATGTAGGTATGACCAGTTGGATTACTTATAATATAGGCACTTACAGTAGCATTCATTCTATTATACATTAGGTTGGTTTCTCACCCCAATACTCTTTGATGCTTTAGATCCTGGCAGGGCAGGAGAGGCAGGGAAGCCTGGAAAAAATGTAAACAGAGAGGTTTCCCCAGAAGTAAATCCACAAAGGAGGGCCCTTCATCCAAAGTGCCCTCCTTTGCAGATTTACTTCTGAGTAATCCTCTCTGTTTACATTTTTCCAGGCTTCCAGCCGAAAGAAGGAGCGAGTTTAGGGCTTGCCTTGCCATAATACTTATTGGCAAGGGAGGCGGGAGGGTGGTGAGAGAGAAGGAGGGTGCCCCCTTACGACCTAATAACGACACTTAAGAAAATCCTGGCCCCGGTTCTATAAAGAAAGTCCACTTCCTGGTTGGCGTTCCAGATGCGGAAATACTCAAAAGTAGCATTTCTTACGAATTTCTTACGAATCATTTCATTTTCATAACTTTTTTCTCATGCCTATGAAATAACTATAGCCGTGTGCTGGTTTCCGAGGCCAGCAGTGACAGCCGGTTATGAAATATGAAATATAGTTATGCCATACGTTCTATAAATGCGGGACAAGGCTAAACTCAGAGGGTCCAGCATTTATTGAACAAAAGGAGTCTTTCAAAAATGGGGAGAAGGGAAAGAAGAACTTCTCCAAAACCAGAAAGAGTCCTCTGTCATGCAAATTGCTCCAATGATTGTATTAAGAGTGCAGACAGGAATGTGGTTTTGATAAAGAACAGAAATTTGGGGGTCTTGCCTTGAAGGCAGACCAGTTAAGACTCACCAAAGAGGGTCTAAAATGGCCTGGTGAGGAAGGAAGCCAACCAATCAATCCCCTTTCCCCTAAATTTCCCAATAAAGACCTCACCAGGCTGAAGAAAAGCCACTGAGTTTTAATTCATCCAGCTGGAGATGAGGTACTAGCCGCGATCCTTCGACAATGCTAGTACCAAGCATACATGTAATACATACGTTTTATACTTTTCCCAAAACTCCCCTTTTTTTTTTAAAAACCCTTTTTTTCAATAAATGTTTTTGGGCCCTCTGATTTTAAAACCCCTTTTTTAGAGCATTATGGCATAATATTTCATATTTCATAACCCCGGGGGGGCACTGCTGGCCTCGGAAACCCCCAGGCTATAGTTATTTCATAGGCATGAGAAAAAGTTTAAAATGAAAAAATTTGAGAAAAATTGGTCTCTTTTTTTTTGCATCCCCCGGGCCAAAAACCCCCGTGGACTTTCTTTATAGAACCGGGGGGGCCCCCGGGTTTTTTAAGTTAGTTATTAGGTTTGTAGGGGCCCCCCTTCTCTCCCACCCCCCCGCCTCCCCTTTCCCCTAAGTATTTTGGGAAAAGGGGGGCCCCCAAATCGCTCCTTCTTTTTTTCTGGAAGCCCCCCGGGAAAAAAAAAAAACAAAAAGGGTTACTCAGAAGTAAATTTTTAAAAAGGGGGGGACTTTGGATGGGGCCCCCTTTTAATTCTTTTGGAAAAAACCCCCCTGTTTTCAGGCTTCCCCCCTCCCCCCCCGCCGGGGGGTAAACATCAAAGTATTGGGGTGGGGAAAAACCCAATGTATTGAATGAATGCTACTTAAGTCTTATTATAAGTAAAAAAAAATTATTTATAACCCACATTTTTTTCATGCAATAATACAGCAAAAAGTTAAAAAAGGTATAAAAAGAGGGGGGAAAATTTAAACCCCGATTCTGACTTTTGGCCCCCCCCCAAGGGGTGCAAACTGCAAAAAAAGGGGGTTTCTCTGAGCCGGGGGGAAAAAAAAACCCGGGGACAGGGTTTTCTGCCTGGGGGGCCCCCCAAAACCCCCTTCTTTGGGGGGGGGTTTCTGCAGAATCCCGGGGAAAAAAGGTTTTTGCCTCCCCCAAAAGGGCTGGAAAAAAAACGGCCAAGGGGGCCAGGTTTTCAGCCTTTTTAATTTTTAAAAAGGGGGACAGTCCCCAAAACCCGGGTTTAATTTTTTCCCTTTACCCCGTGTACTACTTTGTCTTATTACGTATTGCGTAAATAACAGGCGCTATGACAGTTGGATTACTTATAATATGGGCACTTACAGTAGCATTCATTCTACGTGAGTTGGTTTCTCGCCCAACTCTCTTTGATGCCAGATCTAACAGTAGGGCGTGGTGTGCTCCCTGCCTCCTGCCTGCCAGGATCTAAAGCCTTGAAGAGGCTTCATGGGGGAGCCAACTTCAGCCCCTCCAGGTGTTCTGGACTTCAACTCCACCATTCCTCACAGCCTCAGGCCCCTCTTCCTTTTCCTCTCAGCCTGGGCAAACTTGGGCCCTCGCTCCCTCAGGACCGGGGTGAGAGAGGAGCCCAGCGAGGAGCGAGGGGCTCCTCCTCCTTTTTGCTGCTTCCAAGAAATGAGCCACCCCCCCCCTCCCTCCTCCTTCCTATTTGGAGAGTCCCATCTAGAATTCAGTGTGATTTATTCAAGTTTTGGCCTACAACTCCCAGAAATCCCAGCCAATTTACCAGCTGTTAGGATTTCTGGGAGTTCTTGAATAAGCTAAATCTGGAAATCTTGCATGCGCTATCAACTACTAGCAACTACTTAATGAATTTTATATTTAGAACTTTTGGAATTTTTTTGTAGTCTTTCTTTTTACTAATCAACCCCATTTGATTTTAGAATCACAATTTTTTGGGTTCGAAACCATGCCCTATTTCATTTGCTTACCATCAGGAGAATGAAAACTCTCATGAGAAATCGACATATGGCCTTTGTCAACAAGGAAGGGTCATTAAGGACAAGTTCCTGTTTTCATGAAGAACAAAAGAACTTGCTTGGCCCGAAGATCAAAGCCTCGGATCCTCCATTAACATATGGACATGATCTAATCAAAAAACTCCAGCTGCTCTTTGTTTTGAACACATTCCTGTCCCTGCTTCCCATTCGCCCAGGGCAAGCGGCGCTGTTTCACGATTAGTTCCCGCTACAGCTGGCTTCAAAGGTTCCAACCAATCATCATGAAGCCTACAGCATGCAGGGGCGGGAAACTTTGGAATTTGACAGTTCTATAAGTGTATAAAAATGGCATATGTTTGAATGTAACTTTTATGACAGCTTTGCGACAAAGGAATCTGCAGTGGTCATCCTTCTCAGCTGACAAAATAAAACCTTCAGTGGCATCTTCTTCCGGACTTCTTTGGTGAGATCATTTTGGGAAGGATTTTTATCTATATATATAAAAAGTGGTCGTGCAAGGACTTTATGCACGGCCAAACTATGCCCCAAACACCAATCCAACGACACACATTCCCCAAGACCACGAGTATAACCTTAACACAACCCACCTCCCTACTTGCAGCCCCCAAACAAGCCCCCCAAAAACAATGGGCCTCCGTTCTGCGCTGGCATGGCGCAGAACACAGGGAGGCAATCAGCATGGCCACTCACACCCCCCAACCCACCAACCCATCCCGTGGCCTCCTCACTCACAAGGACCCCGCCCACCTCCCCTACCTTTAAGCCCCCCAGCGGCCCCCAAACCTCACGGGCCGGATCACGACCCTTCGCCATTCCCACCTCCTCCGCTGCCCTTCGCCCTCCTCCGTCGCCTTCCAGGGTTTACAGACCCTTTGCCACTCCTCGCCCGAGTGCTCTGGCAGGTGTTGTCGCCCCCTCCTCCTGTGCCTCCTGCTTTGGCCTCTCGGCCGTCTCCTGCCGTTCCGGCCCACTCGGGCGCCACTGGGACCACCTGGGAAGCGGCGGGGCCGCGGGCCCTAACCGGGGCAGGAGTGAGAGAGAGAGACGCCCGGGGAGAGAGGGGGCAGCAGAAACCATGAGAGCTGGCTAGGAAGTGTAGTCCGGGAGCACTTCTCCCCAGGAGAGGGAACTTTGCAACACAGAGAGAGAGAAGACAGGGTGAGAGAAAGAGAGGGGAGGGAGGAGAGAGAGAGAGGTGAGAGAGAGGGAGTGGAGAGAGAGAGAGACAGGGGCAGGGAGGGGGCAGGAGCAGTGAGAGAGTGAGACAGAGGGGGAATGGGGGGAACACGGGAGAGGGGGAGAGGAGTGAGAGAGGAGAGTGGGAGGAGACGGGGGAGAGAGTGACAAGAGAGGGGAGAGAGAGAGATGAGAGAGACAAGAGGGGAGAGTGAGATAGAGACACACACACACACAGACACACACACAGAGAGACACACAGAGAGATAGCGAGAGAGAGAGGAGATGTCATCTCAGAGAGAGAGAGAGAGAGAGAGAGAGAGAGAGAGAGAGCAGGAGGGAGGGAGGGGGAGGAGATAGATCGGAATAGAGAGAGAGCGAGTGTTACATAGAGAGAGATTGGGTGATACACACAGAGTGAGTACACAGATATAGAGAGAGAGACAGAGAGCGAGTGATAGAGAGAGTGTGTGATGGAGAAATAATATACACAGAGACACACAGTGATAGATAAAGATAGGGATAGATAGATAGATAGAGAGACAGACAAACACAGGAAGTTATAGAGAGAGAGATAGGTAGATAGGGATAGAGAGAGAGATTGAGAGAGAGACTGGAGAGAGACACAGAGAGAGACATGGCACAGCAACGCGTGCCGGGTTCAGCTAGTTTGCTTTTAAAAACTTACCAGGGCTTCTGCTGAAATCCTCGTTTTAGGGGTACTTCTGGGCCTTTGCCCCCTAAAGACCAGGCTGTCCTAAATTGTCGGTAACAGGGGCAAGTGGGCTTATTAACAAAAGATCCTCCTCGTAAATGCACAGCAGAGTAAATTATTAGCAGCAGCGTGACCTTTCAGCACCACAACTAAAAGTGACCAAAAGGACAACAACACACAGGCCAATAGGCCTGTTTGATTTATTTTAAAAAAAGGTTCAAAACTCGTTCTGATGTAGGGGTGCTGGCACTTGAATCTGAATGACTTTAGAAATTTTCCGGAAAAATTCGGAATTTCCCGAATTTATTGAAATTTCAGAATGGCTTCATTAATGGCGGACACGCATATTTAACCCAGTTTGGATGGGGATGTCTTCCCTCCGCGTCAGGACTGGGGCAACAGCAGGAAGAAACATCAAAACCTTCCCAACAGACGGTCATCCAACATCTATTCTGACCAGGCCGGATTATCTCATTTTTGGCGCCCTAGGCCACAATTTGGAAGCGCCGCCCTTTGAGCTGCTGGCGGGCATGCCCGCCGGCAGGAGGGCACCTCTTCCTTCTCGCCATGGCCTTTTAGGAACACGGGCGGAGGAGGAAGTGCCCTCCTGTCACAAGACATGCATGCTCACAAGGCACCAGCTGCCCTGGGGGCGGGGCTTCCCTAAGCCTTGTCATCCTCGCATGTTGCGCCCATCTTCCTTGGGCTTGAGGAGGATGACAAGGAGGAGGGAAGCACCACCCCCAGGGCCGCTGGCAGGCATACTCGCACGGCAGAAGGGCGCCTCTTTCTCCTCTGCCGTAAATGCAAGATGGCCAGCAGCGGCACCAGGGGCTTCCCTTCCTGAGGAGGAGGAGGAAAGAAGGGGAAGCCCCTGGGTACTACCGGTATGCGCGGGCACCCAGCGGAGAAGGAAGAGGCGCCATCCTAGCGCCGCATGCCCACTATATAGCGCCAGCGGCCCTGGGGCGGGCTTCCTCTGCCTCGTCATTCTGTGCCCTCCTTCCTTGACAAGGGAGTCGAGGGCGGCGGCGAGGTGGGCGCCACCCTCCCCCCCACCCTCTCGCAGCGCACTCCCGCCCCTCCCTAAGAGAGAAAGACAGAGAGAGAGAGAGTCATGCCGCACGCTTGAACTTTTTTTTTTTGGTCCTTGATCTGGCGCCCCCCTAGGCCTGCGCCCATAGGGTATCGGGCCTGATTCTGACCAAAGCAGAATAGAGTAGGACTATGACTTCCTCGATCTTGAAACTACTAGACTCTATTAATGCAGCCTGGAATTGTGTTGGTCTTTTTAGCTGCTGCGTCACATTGTTGGCCCCGTGTTCAACTTGGCCAACTAAGATCCCTTTCTGCGGACTGCTTTCAAGCCAATTGTATCTGTGCATTTCCTTATGAGTGACAGGTCTCCTTGGATCAAGACAGCAAGGAGGATGCTGTATCTTGGCCCAGACCTCGGCAAATGCGTACAGGGATGTGCACATAGGCGTCCTTTAAATCTATTGAGCCACAAAGGGACATAACCAGCCTTTTCACAAAGTGCCGTCGCGTCGCCGCTTTGAAGCCCTTGATAACATTGATGGACAATTCTTTTCTTTCTCTCCCTCTGTCGTATACCCTCCATCAAAAAG
Organism: Anolis apletophallus; assembly: GCA_030556195.1. NCBI lineage: Eukaryota > Metazoa > Chordata > Lepidosauria > Squamata > Anolidae > Anolis > Anolis apletophallus. Next base: position 1,210 of record JARBWK010002857.1, on the reverse strand, counting down.
CTGTCTCTCACCTCTTGGCTTTTTTGAGGCCATTGTGGGATGCAACAGGTGGCGGAGCAAGCGGCAGAAGAATGGGTCTTTCCAAAGCAATCTGCCGGAGGAATAGGTGCTTGAGACAAGTGCCACTTTTATTGAGTCGTCTTGAGGGCTCTTCGGGCAGCGAAGGCAATCGGAGTCCTCCGTGCAAGAAGAGGAAAAGGCAGCCAGTGGGTTTTAGCATCCCCTGGGGGGGCTCTGGGGGGAAAACCAAAAATTTGGGGGAAGGGTTTAACCCCGGAAAATTTTTCCCTTTAAAAGGGTCTTTTAAGGGGGACCTTTAAAACATTCCTTTTTTTTCCCCCCGTTGGGGCCAGAAATCAACACCCCGACCCCGGGGACCCATAACCCCCTTTCGGAAAAAGGAAAAACAACCCCCCCTTCTGCCCCGGGGGCCCTAATCTTTTTTTAAAATTTGAACCCCAAAGGCCCAAACCCAGAAAACCCCTTCAGAAAAGGAAGTTTTCAATCTAAACCCCCCACAATGGCCTTTTGGGTTTTTTTAAAAATAGAATAAAAAAAAAAATAAAAGGAAAAACCCCCGGAAAATGGAAGATAAACGTCCCCCCGACGTGGCCATCGGTTTTTTTTAATCCAAAAAACCCCAAAAAGGGAAAAAAGGGGCCTTTTTCCAAACCCCCTTTTGGCCCCGGGAAAAACACAATCGATCCCCCCCACAGATGGCCATCGGTTTTTTTTGAATCATAAACCCCAAAAGCCAAAAGGGTTTTAGAAAACCCGGAAAAGGAAGACCAATTTTGATCCCCCAAAAAGAGGCCCCTCGGTTTTTCTTGAATCATAAAACCCAAAAAGAAAAAAAGGGCCTTTGACCAAAACCCCCTTCAGATAACAAGGCACAATCTGACCCCGAAATTTTGGGCCCTCTGGTTTTCTTAATTAAAATTTAAAAAAGGAAAAAACCTCAGCCAAACCCCCCGGTAAAAGGAAGACCAATCTGACCCCCGAAAAGGGCCCCTCGGGTTTTTTTAAAACTTAAAACCCAAAAAAAGCTAAAGGCCATCGGGGGAAACCCCCTTACCCCCAAAAAGGGAAACCAATCCCCCCCGACCTTTTATCTGGTTTTTGATCATAGAACCCCAAAAAAAAACAAAAAGGCCCAGCCAAACCCCTTGGGTAAGAAAACACAATCTGACCCCGACAGAGGTCTGGGTTT
>JARBWK010002856.1:0-13889 GCA_030556195.1 Anolis apletophallus | reverse complement strand
GCATTTTCCCACACTACAAAGGCGAAAAATCCCCAACTGGATATGCTACCACTAATTTTTTTCCTTTTAAAAGGGAAAGGGGTTTTCCCCCTTTGGGAAATGAAACCCTAATTGTATCTGACTCTCGAAGTGGTGTTCATCTCCTTTTCCCAAACCCCAAAAAACTGGCATTGCCCCCAAGCCCTTTCCCAAGCCCTTGTTGCCAGCATGACTGCATGGAGCGCTGTTACTTTCCTGCCAGGGGAGTACCTATTCATCTACCCCTATTTGCATAGTTTTGAACTGCTGGATTGACAGAAGCTGGGGCTAATGGCGGGAGTTCCCCCCACAGATTTGAATTTCCCAACCTTTTCGGTCAGCGATTTAACCCCGTTCGTCACACCCCATTATTTCACATTGCTCAGTTTAAAAATTCTTATTCCTCTTATTCAAACAAAAATTTAGCATTCTATAAAAGGGCACTGGTTAAAAAACTCGGGTTGTAAAGCACAAAAATTTTTAAAAAAAAATGGCCATTTTTTTTGGATCCTTTTTTTGTTTAAAATTTTTGAACCCCCTTTTCCTTTTAAACAAAATTTTATGTGATAATAAAAAAAAAATACATTTAAAACCAATATTTCTGGTTCTAAAGCCTGTTCCAAACACGGAAACCCCAATTTAGCATTCTGGATTTCCTTTTGTAATGGGGAAAAAGTTTCCCAAAACATGTTTAAAGCCTTCGAAAACAGAAAAATAAAACTTTAAGGTAGAGGAAAGAAAAAAAAACCCCAAATCAGTTGGAAAAACTAATTTTCATTAGGAACAAACCAGTAGCTTCATTTTTTTTTTTTTTTTTATTCAGAAACACAACTAATACTGTTCCAATAAAAGCCCATTTTACCTATCTATTCAGTAAACTGTAATTACGTGTTCCCCGGGGCCGACTTAGAACTGCCCCTTTTAGGGGGATATCAAAGGCAAATTTTAGTTTATTTTAAAAAAAAACCCCCAAAAGGTAAAACCCCAAAAAATTACGGTATTCAAAGTATGGGTCAAAGAAAAAGTATAATGGCAAATAGTTTAAAACGGGAAAGGGCCCCCGAATTTCCCCAACCCCGGATCAGGAAACAGGGGGGGGTTTCGCATCCAATGCGAATCAAGGAAACCCCGGGGAAAAAATACCAAAACCACTGCGGCTCGGAAAACCCCCGGGGAAAAGGAAGGGGCCAAGACTTGATCCCCCGGTTTAACTTTTGGTCCCTCTGTAGCCCCCTATTCAGTATAGGCGGGCCCCGGAGGAACTGAGGTCTTTTCCCCCGGGGCCGTGCCAACCCGGGGGGCCCCCGGGGCGATCTAGGGCCCTCCCCCCAGTCCCACCGAGCGGGCGGTCTGGGGCCCCGGTGCCACCCCCGCCCTCCTCCTTGCCTGTTTGGGCAGGTTTTTCCCCCCTATACCCTATCTTCCAAAAAAAGCCTCCCCGAAGTTTCCCCCCCGCTGGCCTCATCTGCTGTTCAGCCAGCCCCGGGGGAAAACCTCGGCCATTTGGGAATTAAAAACTATCTCCGCTCCCCTGCTTCCTCCCCCCCCATCTCCACCGGCCCCCCCCCTTCCCCGGGGGGAGAATGCTCCCATTAGTGGCCCCAAAACTCTCTGGCGGTGGACGGGGAAAAACCCGTCCCCAATCTTGCTCTGGGCCTTCCAACTCATCCCCCGGGGGCCCCTTTCCCCCTGTCCGGGTCCCAATCCAAAAGGGACCCCTGGTGATTACCCCTCCCCCCCGGCGGACCCATGGGTGCTACCTTCCCCCCCTGGGGGGCCCCCCCGGGGTTTCCCGGGGGTTTAAAAAACTGTCAGGGTAGTTCGGTGGCGGCCCAAACCCGGGGGGTGAACATCTGGGCCTTGACCCAAGCACGTTTTCCGGGCCAAACCCCCCTTCCCCAATCTTTTAAGTACTCCAACTTCCTGTAGGGGGGGCGGGCCCCCAAGATGTCCTGCACCTGACCTCCCCCACCCCCTCCATCAGGGGGGAGGGGGGGGCTGCGTCCGTCGGCCCCGCCCCCCTTTCCCCCCGGGGCGAACGGAGCGATGAAACCCGGGGGTGGAGTTTCATGCCGGGGCTGGGAGTTTGTTTGAAGGAAACGGCCCCCCACCTTCTAAAACCTTGTAGGGACCCAAAAATCTGCATCCAGCTTGCGGGTGGGTTGGAAAAGGTGGGAAAAATTTTTGGGGGAAACCCCCCCTTTACCCCCCCCCAAGGATTTTCGGGGGCCCTCCTGGCGCCCCCCGATCAGCCACCGGGGTTGTAGCCCAAAACTTTCGCCGGGGCCCCAAATTTAGTCCGTGGGAAATGGGGGAGTGCAGTGGGGCCCCAAAAAAAATCCTTAGCCTGGAAAACGCCCCGGGGGGTCCCCGGCGGAGTAAAACCGAGGTGGTTCCTTGGGTTGGGAAAAAAGGGGTCTTTTTTGATGGTTCCCCCTTGCATTGTTGTAAGCAAACTCTCCAAAAGGGCAACGGGCGCCCAATTGTTTTGCTGATAGTTGACATGGGACCCGGGTCTGCTCAAGGTGGCTTGACCCTTTCGGTCTGGCCATCGGTCTGCGGGTGATGAGCCGTGGACATGCCCCATCAATCCCCAGCAACTTCTGGACACCCCCTTTCCCGAACTGGGAAGTGGGGGGGTCCCCCCTCACCCGGCTCTGGGGAAGTCCATGCGCGAAACACATTTTCCCAAAACCCCATCAGCAGTCTCTTTGGCAGTGGCACCCCCCCCACAGGGGATGAAAATGTCCCATCTTGGGGAAAAAGTCCCCCCCGACCAGTACCGGGGGAAACCCTTGGACTTGGGGGGGTGGGGGATGAAATAAAAAGAAATCATCTTCCGGGGGGCAGGGGGTTTTAGCGGCGGGGAAAAAAAGCCCGGGCCCCGGTTCTTACCCCCGGGGACAAAAGGGCAGGATCCCCCCATAGTCCCCCCACATCCCCCCATTTTTTAGCCCCAAAAAACCCCCTAGGACCAGTTGCAAAAGTCTTGAAAAGCCCAAAATGGCCTCGGCCGGCTATCGTGGCAAAGCTTGGGGAATGTCCCCCGCTCAGGCCCAAAACATAGACAGAGTCGGTGGAAAAAATACCCCATTCTTTACCTAAGGGGGCCCGGGGGCCCCCGGGCAGTTGCTCCCCCCATGGGTCTGTGGGACCCCGGCCCCAAAACTAAAAAAGGGGCTCTTGTGCCGGGGGGGGGGGAAACCCCCCCGGAGGGTTGACCGGGGGCCCCCGCCCGGGCCCCCCCTTAAAATTCTCCGCTTTAAGCAACCGGGCCTCGGCCCCGGCCCCCTCTCCCTCACGAACATACTCCGGCTTCGGGACAGCGCATCGCTTCTTGGTCTGCGGGGGGGCACATTTGTGAATCCGGGGGAAATTTTCGCTAAGGGGAAAGGGGCCATCTCTGTTCCCCCTGGTTCAATTTCCTTTTGGTTTTTAGATCTCCAAGTTGGGGGGTCGGTGGACCCCCCGGGGAATTGGCCCCCTTCAAGCAGGTGCCCCCAGACCTCAAAGCCCCCCGATGGCCAACATTCCCCCTTCTCCCAAAATGGTGTAGTTTTTTCCCCCGGGCCGTCGGCTGCGGGAGTAGTAGAGCAAAAAGGGAACAAGCCCGCCCCTGGGGCTGTAGCAGGATCGCTCCCACCGCCACACCCCAAACATGGGCCCCAGACGATGAGATTTGGGGGGTTGGGGGACAAAAAAGGGGTAGGGGTGCAGCCCCCTTTAATTCGAAACCCCACATCGGCCCCCCGGGGCCACCGGGCACACCTTTCCCGCAAACACTGGGGGATCGGACCCCGCCCTTTTTGGAAAATCGGGGGGAAAAAAATTTCCCCGTAGTAGTTAAAAAACCCCGGAATCTTTGAATTCTTTTTTTTTGGGGGGGGCCCAGTCAGCCCCCGGCCCCTTGGCCTGGGGTCATCCATGGCAATCCCCTTTGGGTGAATCTGTTGGAAAGTCCACCCCCCAAAATAAAAACACACTTCTCAGTTTTTGGATAGACCCCCCTGGGCCCTCAGTCTCTGGGCACTTCCTTGGCTTTAAAGGGGTCAGGGGTTGCCTGATCCGGAAAAAAAAACAAAAAAAACGTCTAAGTAGCCCGGAAAGGCCGGTAAAGTCTGAAAAAAAAGTCATTCATGAAATGTTGGAAAACAGGCGGGAGCGTTTTTTAACCCCAACCCCTAAAGGGGATTCAAAAACTGCCCCCGGGGGCTGGAAATCTTCCTTTCCCTCACCCGGGGAAAACCGGAAAAGGGGGTTTAAAACCCCCCTCAGGCCAATTTAGTGAACACCGGGGGCCCCCCACCCGGGGTCAAGAGCTGGGGGGGTCAAGGGCAGGATAGGGTTCCCCGGTCGTGATCTTGGGGGGGCCCCGTAGTCTTTAAAAGCCCCCCTTTCCCATTTCTTTTTTACAAAAAAGGGGCCCCCTTGAGGATTGGGAGGCGAATAAACCCCCTTTCCCCGGGGTTCTCATCCGGGGGAAACCCCCGGGACCCCTTTTTCTCTGGTTCCGGAGAGGGTAGAGTCTTCCGCGGGGCCCCGGGCCCCCCGGTTTTCAGTTCAATGGCACAGTCATAGGGCCGGTCGGGAGAAAACTTTCCCCCTCCCCTTTCACTGAAAAACACCCCCAAAAACCGACATACTTCTTGGGAAAGGGAGCCACATTCTCCACTTCTTGGGCCAGGCACCCCCGGCCCCCTCATGCAGGGGCCCCGGGGAATCCCCAAGAAAAATTAGCTGCCTCTTGCCCAGGGATCTGGGGGTGATGGGGTCCGAGCCACACAATCCCCCGGACAAGGGGGAAACGGGGGCCCCGGTCCCCAAAAAAAAAGGTCCCCCCTTTTGGGGGCCCCCGGGCCCCATCCTGGTAGGACCCCTGTCTCGTCAAAAACCCCTGTTTTTAGGACCCCATCAATGGTTTGGACACCCCTTAAACCTTGGGATCAAAAAAAAATTTAATCCGGGGGGCTTGGCATAGTCCCATCGTGAAATTATTTTGCTCCAGTCAATCATGGCATGGAAAACCTCATTGGCCCCCCTTTCTGGCGGGGGGCCAAAGACCATTACAAGGAACAATTGTCCAGTCTTGGGTTCAGGGGGGTTGGGCGTCGGCGAGGGGCGAACCCTCTTACACCAACCCCGGCCCCCCCCCGTCGCCTGAAAAAGGGGCCCTTCGGGCTCTGGGGCCTCCAGGGCGGCAGAGACCGAGGGTCTTTTGGGTTCCGGGGGGGCTCCTTAGAAAAAAATCCCCCCCGTACCAGCACAAGGTTGGCGTGGCGCCCGGGCCCTCCCCGGTTTTTCTTTGGGGGGAACTGACCCAACTGCATGGGCTCCGGGTATCCGGGCCCCCACTAACGGGCCGGGGGGTTAAATTTCCCCCCCCCTTTTTCCGCGCCACCCCGGGTTTTCCATCCCCCCTTTTCCCCCTTTTCCCGGTTTTTTGGGGGCTTCCCCCGGGCTCAAGGTGATCGGCCTCCCCATCTCGGGCGGGGATGTTTTTCCCCCTCCTGTTGCAGTTTCCCGGGAAAAACCCCAAGTAGTGATACCCCCGCGGCGGCGGGCCCACTCGTCTGGGGGAACCAGAACAGCGGGGGTGTACTGGGACAGGGAGATATCCCTTTTCCTCAACCGGGCCAGATCCCCCCAGCCAGTTCTTCATTCACCCCGGGGGCCCCCCCTTTTTTCCCTGATCCCCCTCCAGGGGAAGGCCGCAGCGTGTTGGTAAAAGGGGGGGCTGCGCCCGGATTTAATCGCCCCAGGGGGTTTCCCCAGACCCTTCCAACAGGTTGAAAACAAAAACCACCTTGGCTCGTTGGGGTTTGGCCCCAAAAACGTTGGGGCGTTGCTCAAGTAAAAGTTCCACTTTTGGACCAAAATCCACCCCAGCGGTTTGCCCGGCCAAAAGGGGGGCCCCCCAGTCCGTCCCCGGGGGCCGCTCCCCCTTTCCCCTTTCATGTCTTGCACCTGCTGAAAACCCTCAGGTTAGCCGGGGGGCCCCGGGGGCGATGGGAGCCTGGGGGGCGCTTCTCGGGGGTTTCCCCCGTCCCGGTGCAAAGGGTTTGAGAGTTCTCCCCCCAACTGTCCGAACGCCGACTTAGAACTGCCCCCCTTTTAAACACCAGGAAATTCAAAACCCCAAATAGTTTATTTATAAAAAAACAATCCAAAAGGATATGGTCCCCAAAAATGCGGGGTTTTTAAAATGGGGTCAATGGGCCCCAAAAAAAGGGGAAAAAGGGAAGGAGGCAAAAAAGGTCCCCCCAATTTTTAAAGCCCCGGTCAGGAAACAGGACAGGGTTTTTTCATCCCCAAAAAAAAACAGGAACCAGAGGAAAGAAAACCAAACCCTGGGGGCCCGGGGGAAAAAAAAGGGAAAACAAGGGGAAAACTTGACCAACCGGGCTTGGTCCACTCCCGCGCCCCTTCAGTATAGGCGTGGCCGGGGCTGAGGATCAGGGGTTCCCCGGGGGTTTCCCCCAACCCCCCGGCCGGGGGGCCCCCCCCCCAGGGCCCCTGCGCCTCCCCTCTCACTTTCGGGGTGACGGTCGGGACAGGGGCCCCCTCACCCTGCCCTCCCTCTATGTCCTGCCCCTTAGAAACCGGCCCCTTCCCGTGTATCGCTATCTTCCTGAGAAGAAGCCTCCCCCCAAGTTTCCCATCCGCTAGCCTCCATCTGCTGTTCACCCCGCCCCGGGAACCCCCGGCCTTTTGGGGTTCATAACTTTTCTCCCCTTCCTTCCCTCCTCCCATCTCCACCGGCCCGCCCCTTTCCCCGGGGAGAATGCTCCCATTAAAATCCCAGGCTAAGCTTTTGGGGGGGACGGGCAAAGGCACCCTGACCAATCTTGCTCTGGGCCCCCTCATCCCCTCCCTTTCACCTTTGGGGGGGCCCAATGAAAACCCCCCTGGTGAAACCCCCTCCCCTTCCCCGGGGCCCCCGGGTAAAAACGGTACTTTGTTTCCCCCCCGGCCAAAAACTTGAACTGTGTTTAATATGGGCCCTGGCCTTAAATTTAAAATAAGAAGAAATTCTTTTACTCAGGTAAAAAGAACCATCCTTTTTAAGCTGACCCCGGTAAGGGAAAAAGTTTTGGATTTTTAAAAAGGGATGAAACCCCGGGGGCCCCAAAAAGGTTGTGTTTGGAAAATTAAACCACCCCTGCTGCCTGACCCAAAAGTGTGTTTTTTAATGTGTGTGTGTGTGTGTGTGTGTATGTATGTGTATATATATATATATATATATAAAAATGTTTTTTTGGGGGGTTAAAAAAACTAAAAACCACGGAAAATTCCCCCAAAATTTTAAACATTTTCCCCCAAGGAACCATCACAAAAAATGGTTTTGTCTTTGGGTTTTATTTTGTTTAGTTCCCTATAATAAAGATTCTGAACTCCCCCAAACAGTGGGTTGAACCAAGGGGCCCGAACTCCCATGATAAAACAAAAAGGGGAAAGGGTTGGTGGGCACTGATCTTGAGTTTTGGGTTGTGTTCACCCCCCAGAGAGCACTGTGAACTCAAATAGTGATGGATCTCTCAAATTGGGGAAAAAATCCGATGCAAATTGAACACTGGTGGATTTGGGGGGAAAATAGACCTTGACATTTAGGGTTGCAGTTTTGGTTTATAATTACCAAAATAAAGGATTCTGAAACCCTAATGATAGGGAACGGGGGCCAAAACCCCCCAGAATCCCCCAACAGAAAAAATTTGGGGAACCCCCTTTTTGGGGGCCACCCCAGGTTAAAAAGGTTAAATTTTATAATTTGGAACATTCCCTTTTTTTTAAACCTATTTTTTTTCCCTCGTTCCAAGGGTCCCTTTTCCCCCCGTTGGGGGTTAAAAAAAGGGAAACACAAACCCCCAAAGGGCCAAGGGAGGGGTCTTAGTGTCATTTCTCCCTTTGTTGCTAAAGGGGTGTAGCATAGGGGGCCAATTGGTTTGAGATCCCGAAGGCCATCCCTCCCCCCCTTACCGGGGGGGGAAAACATACCAAACCCCTTTTACAAAAACCATCCAGCCATATATATATATATATATATATATATATATATATATATATATATATATATTTTCACACATACATACACAAGTATAAGATATAATATCATAGATTTGAAAGGGCCCCTAAAGAAGGATATTTGGGTGTTAAGTGGCAAACCAGAAATCTCACATCAGCACTGACAAAGCAAAAAAGTACTGTTTAAAAACAAAAAGAAATTACAAAATTTTTTCAGATCCCGCTGCCACAGCAACGTGTGGGGGGATGGAATATATATACACACACACACACACACACACACACACACACACACAAGGGGTTTTCCCGGGAAAAAGTCATGAAAGTTTGCCGACTTTTTCGGGAAGCTATAAAGGAAAAACAACCATTCCCTTCCCTCTTCGACTGAGATGCCAAATTTAAAACCTGGATTAACTTCTTTGCTTACTTGCTGTTGCTAAAAGGGGGGGAGAGAGAGAGAGAGAGAGAGGAGAGAGAAAGGGGAAAAAAGGGGGAAAAAACCCCCACCCATTCCCCGCCTGGAAAAAATGACTGTGGTCAAGGCTAAAAGGGCAAAACCCGGAGGGGGAAAGGGGCTGGTAAAAAGAAAAAGGGGTGAAAACGGAAGAAGAACTTCCTCGTGAGCACCAGAAGGGTTTCCTCCTTAGTGGGGGAAAAAATTTGCCCCGAGACCTGGTTCACGAATAATAATATAATAGTATCAATGGAAGGTGTCCTTTTCGGCCAGATCCTACTTAATTAATAAAAACCTCTACCTCCCTTTTTTATTATTATTGAAAAGGAAACGTTTTTCCCCTTTACATTAAGTCTATGTGTTCAAATCCTGGATTGGGTTATCCATTTTTTCCCCGGGAAAAGCGGGGTTTCCTTGACCCCCAAAGGGCATGTGGAGCATGACTGCATGGCAATTATTATTTGAATACCCCAACCCCATTGCAAAGCACCTTCAGACAAACTTTTTGAAACCCCAAACATGACCACAATCAAACTATTTTTTCCCCTTTCCCGATGCCAAACCTTGACTCCTTCACCCCCCTCACCAAATGTCCCTGTTTCTGCTTTCTAATTTCTAGTTTAAAAAAATGTGCTTTTCTCCTCCATTTTAAAAAGGGCCCCCAACTAATTTATCACCCCGTTCTTTTTAGAGTACAACCAGGGGGAAATTCTCACAGCTCATTTTCCATTTTTTTCCTTTGGGGCTCTTTGTTCCCCAAAACCTTTCCATTTCCGTGTTGCCCTTACTTTCATCTTCTTCTCAAGTTTTTTTGCTTTCTTCCGAAAATGGGTTTAGGCCCTTGCCCCCCGGGGCCAATGGGAGGCGATCGGGGCCACCTTTAAGATTATTTTAGCATTTTCAGGTTCAACCCCTTTCTCAGATAAAAATAGTAAGCTTCAGATAAACTACAGTTGGGGGTGGGAAGCAAAATGCAAATCAGCAGGGATCTTAAAAATATTTCAAAATCTTTTAATCAAACTTCTGGTGTCTGAAGAAAAGTAAACATTCTTTCAAGGCCTTATCTCCCGGCTTTTTGAATCCAGAGTTGGAAGAACCTGGTGGTCCATTGTATAATTCCCAAAAGCAGAAAAATTGCATTAAAACCCCCCCTGACAGGGGGCCATCCCCCCCCAAAAAAGCCTCAAGAAGGGCCCACCACCCCCACCGGGGTTCCCCTTTTGTCAACTAAAAAAGCATGCAAGAAAGAAAGTTTTTTTGTATTTATTGTTTATAATTCCCTTTTTGGGTTTTAAATACAAGGTCTAGGTTTCTTCTGAACTTCCACTTTCTTCAATACTATTGTGAAACTGCATTAAATGGTCAGTGTAGATGGGTTTTTTTTTTCTTTCCCAGGTTTATTATTCTAGTTCTGAATAGGAGTTTCCCCAAAGGACTTTTTTGAGACATGACTCTTCCTTTTCTTTTGAAAATGGCATTGATTAAATTTGAGGGCGGAAATTAATCAAATTTTTTCACCAAGGCCTTTTTTAAATTCCTTTTAAAGGGGGGAACCATGGATGGAGAATCCAAATGAGTGACTATAATCTTTTTTCATAGTGGTTGGTTTTTTTCCTTTTCTCCCCTATTTGGGGCCCCGGGCTCGAAAACTCCATTATTCCCCGATTATCCACTTGCCATTTGGGATATGGGCTCCCCGTTCCCCTTTGCCAGCAGGACTGAAGACCAACGGGGGGGGGTGGATGAGCTCCCCCTGTCAGCTCCCCCTCCCCATGCAGGGACATGGGGAAACCCCCATAAGGGTGGTAAAAAATCAAAAACCCGGGTTCCCCGGGCAAAGTTTTACAGATGGCCCATTTCTCTCACACCAGGGGAAATTGCGTTTCTCAAGTCAGGGGGGGAAAATTGGGTGATGGAATTTTTGCCCACTGCATTTTTGGTCTGAGAGGACAGGAAAAAAGGAAAAAGCATTCTAAATGGCAACATTTTTTAATTTATTTTAGTATTTATATTGTCCTTCTACCCCACAAGGACTCAGGGAATTATAATGTTATACATGGAAACATTCAATGTCAAGACACACAACAAAATAGACAGAAACTCAGAGGCTTTTCTTCCCGCTTTGGCCCGAGGGGGCTGTCGTTTTCTTTTTGCATACTTCCTGGAATTTTTTTTGGGCCCCGTAAATCAGTTAAATAGCTTTACAAATGGACCTAAATTTCCCCCTTAAATAACTTTTTCGGCTGCAAGGTTGACAACAAGCTAAAATTTTGGGGGACCCTCCACCTGGGCTGGCTTACTCAACCGTTCAGTCAGTAGTGATCTTAATGAATGACCCCCCGCCCTCGCCAGTCGTTGTCCCTCCCAAACCGAAACTCAATCCCAACCCCGCTCCCCGACATCAGGTGGGTACCTAAAAAAAACACAAGGGCCAGATTCGGCCCCTGGTTTTTGTCTGACACGTTTTAAAAATAGGCTAAATCCCCAACAGGCAAAACAAAACGGGGTGCCCAAAAGTTGATTTCCCCCCCCCCTGGGTTTGGTTTTTCCTTCGTTTCACAACTATTTTGAGGGAATGCCAAGGGCCCCCCAAGTCGCAGGTGGATAGACGGGAGGCCAGGGCTGGGGGGCCTTTTTAAATGAAACTTTTGCCTGCCCCAAACTCTTCAAAGGGACATGGGTTTACAACACAATACACAGTGGCATGCATTCAATGTAATACATAAACAAATCAAACACAACTCAACAAATATAAACAACAAAAAAAAAGACATAACCCTCTTTTGTCATCATAAAAAAAGGGAAAGGGGGAAAAAAGCAAAAGGGATTTTTTGGGGAAAAAAAAGGTCCCCCAAAAAAAAATTTTGGCGGGGGGGGGTTTTATAAGCTGGAAAAAAAAGTAAAAACTGAGGGGGGGAAATCAGGAAAACCGAGGGGGAGATAACCCCTATCTTTTGGGAAAGGGGGAAAAAAACCAGCAAGGGTGATGGGGGGGGGTTCCCTTAAAAGGGACCCCCAAGGGGGAAAAAAGAGAAGGAAAGAGAAAGAAATCTTTTTGGGGGAAAAAGGAAAAAAAATAATAATAATTTCCAAAAAAATAATAATAATAATAATTGGAAAAGGGTAACACCCCCCCAAAGAAGGTTTCCCCCCCGGGCAACCAGCCAGGCTTAGAAGCTCAAGGCCATTAAATGCTAATAAACTGGCCAATTGAAACAGGCGGGTTTTTTCCCCATGTTGGACCCCCAAATATATAAATCTTCTTTTTTTTTTAAAGACCCCACAATTTTTGGGTTTCCCTTTCCCAAAAATGGGGGAAAAAGGTCAGGGAGAATGCTTCTGGAACAGGCCAGACAGCCGGGAAAAACCCCCCGAAACCCCCGGGAAAACCCCTTTAAATTTTGGGAAACAAAAAAACCAAGATGGCAAGGGGGGGGGGCCCCCCTTTCCCAAAAACCAGATGGGGGGAAAAGGGGAAAGGGAAAAAAGGAAAAAAAAAAGATAAAAAAAAGGAAAGAGATGAGAGAAGGAAAAAAAAGGGAAAAAAAAGGGGAGAGTTTGGGGAAAATGATGCTGAATAATTTAAACTTTTTTTTCCCCTTGGGGCCGCTTGAGAAAGGTGGATAAAAAGGTAGTTTTAGTTTTAGTAGTAATAATGGAAAAAAACCCCCCTTTAAATTTTGGGAAGGGGGAAAAAAAAAATTCAAAAATTACCCCCGGGACTCAAATAGTGAAAAAAAGAGACAGGGGGGGGGAAAGAAAACAAAGAGAGAGAAAAAACAAGAAAAAAAAAAGGGAAAAAGGAAAAAGAGAAGGAAGAAAGAAAAAAAAAGTAAAAAAGATGAGAAGGAAAGAGAAATTAAATGGGGGAAATGAAGAGAAAGAAAAAAAAAAAAAAAAAAAACAGAAAAAAAAAAAAAAAAAAAAAAAAAAAAAGAAAAAAAAAGAAAAAAAAAAAAGAAAAAAAAAAGAGAAGGAAAAAGAAAGGAAAAAAAAGGAAAAAAGGGAAAAAAAAGGGAGGAGAAAAAAAAAAAGAGATAAAAAAAAAGAAGGAAAAAAAAAAAGGGAAAAGGGGAAAAGAGAAAAAGAAGGAAAAGAAGGGGGGAAGGAAAAAAAGGAAAAGGAAGAGAGAAGGAAAAGGGAAAAGGGGGGGGAGGAGGAGAAAAAAGGAAAGAGATAAAAAAAAAGAAAGGAAAAAAGAAAAGGAAAGGGGAAAAAAAGAAAGAAAGGGAAAAAAATGGGGAAAAGGGGAAACAAAAGGGGGAAAAAAAAGGGAAAAAGGGGGAAAAAAAATGAGAAAAGAAAAAAAAAGGAAAAAAAAAGGAAAAAGAAAGGAAAGAGGGGAAAAAAAAAGGGAAAAAAAGGAAGAGAGAAAGAAAAGAAAAAAAGCGAGAAAAAAAAAAGGAGAAAAAAGTATGGGAAAAGGGAAAAAAAAGGGAGAAGGAAGAAAAAGGGAAAAAAAAAGGGGGAAAAGAAGAAAAAAAAAAAAAAAAAAAAAAAAAAAAAAAAAAAAAAAAAAAAAAAAAAAAAAAAAAAAAAAAGAAAAAAAAAAAAAAAAAAAAAAAAAAAAAAAAAAAAAAAAAAGGAAAGAGAAAAGTAAAACCAAAGAAGAAAAAAAAGGAAAAGGGGGAAAAGGGAGAAGGAAAAAAAAAAGGGAAAAAAAGGGGGAAAAAAAGAGGAAAAAAAGGGAGAAAGGAAAGGGAAGAAAAAAAAAAGAAAAAAAAAAGGAAAAAAAAAAAAGGGAAAATTTGAAAGGGGAAAAAAAGGGGGGGAAAAAAGAAATGGAGGAGAAAAAGGGGAAAAAGGGGGAAAAGGAAAAAAAAAAAAAGGAAAAGGAAAAAAAAGAAAAAAAGGAAAAGGAAAAGAAGGGGGAAAAGGGGAAAAAGGGATGATGGGTTTTGGAACCCCCTTTTGTGCCTCACCAAGACATACATTATAATTATTATTTTTAAACCAGGCCTGGTCCCTTTTTTTTCCCCCCTCACGGTGTTTTTTAAACCCCCCAAAACCTCAAAACCTGGCTGTGGGGTTGGGGGGTTTTTAAAAAGGGGGGAGAAAGGGGGATTTGCCCCCCCCCCCTTTGGCCCGGGGGGGGCCCGGGGGGGGGGCCCGGGGTGGGGCCCTCACCGCCCCCCCCCCCGCCCCCCCCCGCCCCCGCCCCCCCGCGCCTGGGGGGACAAAGGGCGACCCGGCCCCCCCCCCCTGCCCTGGCCACCCCCCCCTTTTCCCGCGTCAACCTGGCGCATTACCCCCGGCCGGCTCCATGGCAACCCGGGGTTTTTTTCCCGTCGGCCCCGCGGGATTTAAAACACCCCTTTTAACTCCGCCCAGCGAAGGTTGGGAAGAGATAGAGGATGGTGCCTCGTGAAGGCAAAAAAAAGGAAGGGGCCTAGTCTCC
>JARBWK010002855.1:0-13890 GCA_030556195.1 Anolis apletophallus | reverse complement strand
CTCCAGGCCTGAAAAGTCACTTTTTTCCATCTCGCCAGGCTAGGTGGTGGCCCCCTACCTCCGTAAAACGACCGGGCCCCGGGGATCGGCGACGGTCATCTCGAGACTGGTTTCTGAAGCCCACAGGCCTTTTCCCGGGGATGTTTTGGGAAGCCGTTAGTGGAAGTGACGCCTTCCCCCCACTGGGGGGTCCATATTACCCCAAATATTGCGGCACCCCGGGCTGCCCATAGGGTCTCCTTAAAGGTATTGGTTTTAAACCCTTTTAAGGCCTTGTATGGTTTTGGGGCCCAGTGTCTTGAGGGACCCCCTTTCACCATATTGTCCCCAGAGATCCCTGCCCCGGGTGTAAAAAATTTTCCCAACGCCCCCTCCATCCGCCCCACCTGCCCTCAAAAGAAAAAGAGCATTCTCGGTGGTGGCCCCCTTATGGAATGCCCTACCTGGGGAAGTAAAGGGGTATCGGGGAACTGTCCTTTTTGCGACCCTGCAAGGGCCCTTTTTTTGCCTGGCTATTCCAGTTGAGTAACTGTTATGCTTTCTATGTTTTTAGCTTACTTTTAAAATTTATTTTAGCGCTAGTAATGTTTTAGATTAAATCATTGTTTATCTGTTTTTACCCGTTGTTCTATAATGTCAGTTCTGATTTTTTTACCTGTTGTAACCGCTCCGACTGGGGGGGGTTAAACCAAAGAATAAATAAATAAAATAAATACTTTTTCCCACTTTGGACACTGATGGAATTTTTCCCTGGTTGTTCACAAGGGGAACTGTTTTTTGTTTATGTTTTATACAAAAGGGTTTAAATATTGACCAGCAATTCTTAGCTCCCGCTTTTTTTAACCATCCCAGTGTTTAGCAAAAAAAAATAGAATTGTTCCCCCATCTGAAGAACAAGTGGGGGAAACGAAGACTGTAACTCTGGCTATGCAGTGCTATTTTGCCAGTTTAATCCTTTGGGTTCAGTTCTTTTTATAGTTTCAGAAAAATTGGTTCTTTTGGCAGCTTTTTTGTCTCGGTGTATTTAGTGCATCTTTTAACTTTAACCCCTCAGCATTCAAGGGAAACATGAGACATGAAGGAAACAAAAACCCGGTTTATTAAAAAAAATAGGGAAAAAAAATATAAAAACTAGTAGCTACTGCTTGGATTGATGACAGATATATCAAAGCTTTATATGGTCAACTGACTGCAAGAAAAATAAAACTGCAAATCACATGAATCAGTAATATTTACAGCTTTAGAGAAAAAAATATGTAATAATCATAAAAATCTGGCATTTGCATTGGGACTGATATTGTTACTATGAATAATTTATTATTCAGTAGACCTCAAGAGCATCTTGGGACTGATGTAATGATAGGGCTGCCTAACACCTTCTCTTGCCTCTTGACAAAAACTGTGTAATAAGAACATGGCTGATACAATCTTGTAATTACTACAAGGACACTTCCTGTCCTGTTTGTCCACACCGCACAATTGTAGTAGTTTGATATCACTTATCCAGTGGCTCTCAACCTGCGGTTTAATACCTCTTGATTTCTGGAAGTTGAAGGCCAAAACATCTGGGGACCCACAGATTGAGAACCACTAGCTTATCCTGTCAAATGTTTATCTTATGAACTCATAGAAATTTGTAGTTTGGGGATGGATTTAGACCAGGGGTGGGCAAAACCCATGGCTTGTGGGGTCGGATGCCCGCAGCCGATTCTGTCCGGCCCGGGGACAAGGGCGCCGGGGCAGGGCCAAGAGGAAGGGGTGCCGCCACCGCCATCCCATCTCGCCTCTGTGGGGCCTGTGTCAGCAGCCAGGCCAGAGGAGTGGTGGTTTTAGAGTGCCTGTTATTTCCTGGAGGGGCGATCCGGGCTCCAGTGGGAGCACTCGGCACCCAGACAAAGGATCGCCCTGGCGACCCGGAAGACTTGATTGTCTTCCAGGCTGCCAGGGTGATCAGCCACCTCAGATAGCCGAAAGCTCCCTGCCAGCCTGGATCGCCTCCAGGAATGGCAGGCACTCAAAAGCCGCTCCGCTCTTTCAGCCTGTCTGCCGACACAGGCCCCACAGAGCCCGCGATGGGATGGTGGTGGCAGCACCCGCCTCTTGGCCTCCAGGGATGGCAGGCACTCCATAGCAAGGCGATCAGCTGGGGAACGGCTGGTGGCGAGAGCAGGTGGAGCCCTGCAGCCCTCCGATCGCCTGCTGCTCTGCTCTCTCAGTTGTGGCAGCGGCTGGCAGGGGCTTTGCCATCCTCTGGGCTGGGTCCATTGGGCCATTCCACCTTGGGATCCTTCCCTTGAGGATGTCAGCCTTCATCTTGGTTCACACCTTGTCTTCTTGAATTTAATTGAATTTAATTTTAGTGGTTTTTATTATTTTATAATAATTTTATAATAATATAACAAATAATATAACGTAATAATGTTATATTATATTATAATTTCAATATATTATAATCTCTCTCTAGCCTATATATATATCTATTATATAAAGGGGTTTCTATCGTGGACCGACTGGCCCCAAACAGAGAAACCTACAACGCAGAAACACCAAACTTGCCAACAGAAATAGGCCTCAAGCAAGGTATGTTTGTAGCAAAGAAAACTCCCAAACCTAAAAGGCCCCCAAAACAACGAGGCAAACTACGTTTCCAGCATCCTCCGGGCTGCCAACGACTCTCCCAGCCTCTACATTCTGACAACATGATTGGCTGCCAATAAGGGCGGATTTGCATACTCCTGTACTGGCCAGCCAATATGAACATTCCACCCATAATAAACTGTCAGAGGAGGATAAGGAGGATCCACAAGCTATGCAGAACGCCAGCAACACCACACACCAACAACTCCCCAGGACTTCAACATCCCACCCACCAGAACAACCCACAACGACAGCCAGGGTCCCAACAACACCATAACTAACAACAATTCCAACCCTTACATACTCAGACTTACTCGCATCTCCTAAATAGTGCACAGCAACGCGTGCCGGGTACAGCTAGTACACTATAATATAATAATTATGATATTAATACTAATAACATATTAATATTTCTTGATATATTAATATGTTAATTATTAATGATGTAATATATAGTAGTATAGTAAATAAATAAATAAATAATGTAGATTAGAATGTAGTTCTGTCTTTCGGTGCCCTCTCCATAATATTTTTTGGCTGTGTGGCCCTTTGGGGAAAAAAATGCCCACCCCTGATTTAGACTCAAAGCAAAGAGCTTTAGTGTTGTGATTCAGACAAGACACTAAAGTACTGAGTCTTGAACCCTGGTCCCTCCAGATGTTTTGGACTATAGCCACAAGGGGTTTAAGCTAGAATGGTCAGAAATTCTAGGAACTGAAGCACTAAAGAAAAGTATTAATCCCACTGTATTAGAGCTTACAACTACAACCCAGAATTTCAAAGAATGGTGATTAGACATTCAATGCTGTATCTAACAGTATTCACTGATGGATTTTTGTTGTCGTGTGTGTGTGTCTGTGTGTGCGTCTGTGTGTGTCAAGGGTAAGATAGTAAAGCATACTAAAGAAATTCCTTAACCCAACAGGAACTAAGATGTTATCATATAATATGACAGCATTTTTGACAGGCTTGCTTAGGAATTCATATCTTTTCCTAACTTAGCTTTTAAAAAAAATAGACCCTGAAAAATCTTTTACCAGCCAGTCCTGTGGAATTGGAAAGAAAGGCTGTAGGCTGACAGCAGAAGATATTGAAGCTTTACTCTATATGTATTTTCCCAACCAGGAGCCCTAACTGGTCCTATAAATCACTACAGAAACCTTTCAGGTAATTATAATGTTCTTGAGTCAAACTAATAATTCCAGTCTTTAGCTGAAACTAGGGTTTTTGATTCTGAGATAGACAGCATATTTTTTTAAAAGAATAAATATTACAATCAATGCATATGTATTTTGAGGGAAGCTGTACGCAGAGGTCGAGAACCTTTTGACTCAGAGAGCCATGAAAGCCAAATATTTGGGAATTTATTTCAGTGAGAGCCATGTAATATGTATAATATGTTTTAAGACTGAATTCAACTAAATGTGAGTATATCTCACATACATACTATGAGAAAAGGATTCCCTTGGCAGAATGACGGGACTCTTCAGACCTGGCTCTGCAAAAGGTATGCTCAGGACCCTGGGAAGGAAGAGAAGATGGAAGGAAGGGGGAAAGAAAGAAAACAAGATAGAGGAAATAAAGGATGGAGGGGGAGAGGAAGAAAGAAAAGAAGAACGAACTATGAAAAAGGAAGAAAAGAAAAGCAGGAGAGAGACAAGGAGGGGAAAAGAAAGAAGGAAATGGGAAGGGGGGAAAGGAAAGGGTAGAGAAAGAAAGGGAGTGAGGAAAAGTAAAATAATGAAGGGAAAAGAACAAAAGAAAGAAGGGGAGAGACGGAAGTGAAAAGAAAGGAAGGAGAAGGAAAGTATGACTTGGGGAAAAAGAAAAGGAAGAGGAAGGGAGGGAGAATGGAGGAAAGAAGGACGGGGAGAGAGGGGAAGAGGATGAGGAAGAGGCGCCGATGGCGGTGCGGAAGCGGCAGTCGCTGCGCATTTGCGTTACTCCTCCCCACTGTATGATGGGAAACTGAGGCCAGGGCTGCTCTGGAGAGCCAGATGCAATCATGAAAGAGCCACATCTGGCCCCGAGCCAGGTTCCCTACCCTGCTGTAATGAAATAACTTGTTAGTCAACAAGTAAGCTTCCTTCATTAAACTAGTTAAATCTTGCTGGAAGTAGCAACTTGATTCAGCCCAGTCTTCAAAGGATGGCAAGTGCTGTCTTCAACGAAAAGCTTACACAACCTGAAATTTGCTGACCAAAGGATTGAACCATATTGCACATAGTTCCAAAACAGTGTTTCTTAGTCTTCCTAATGCCACGACCCCTTAATACAGTTCCTCATGTTGTGGTGACTGCCAACCATAACATTATTTTTGTTGCTACTTCATAACTGTAATTTTGCTATGGTTATGAATCGTAATGTAAATATTCAATATACAGGATATATTTTCATTCACTGGACTAATTCCAGTTCGGGCCCTACGAGACTTGTCGGCGTTCCGCAGGGCCTGTATGACCCATCTGTTCCGGCTGGCTGTAGCACCCATGGGTCCGCTCGGGCAACGGGGGAGGGGTAATGCACCGGGGGTCCCGTTGGCATTGGGACCCGCACAGGCTGAAAGGGATTCGACTGTTTTTATATTCACAAACTAGTTAGCCTTTGATACGCCTCCGCGTGTGTTAAAGGGCAGTTCTAAGTCGGGCGTCAGGACAGTTACCGGAGAACTCGAACCCCTTTTGCACCACGGACGGTACTAGGAACCGCAGGCAGCGCACTCAGGCTCCCATCGTCCCCACTGTTGCCATGGCTAACCTGACGGATCAGCAGGTGCAAGAGATGCAACGAGAATTGGGAGCTATGACCCGGCCGGACGGCACTGGGTGAGCCCACCTGGCCGCTCGTGGCAATCCGCCCAGGTGGAGGCTTTGTGTGCCAAGTGGAACTTTATTTGGAGCAACGCCCAACGAGTTCGCCAACGATCGAGCCAAGGTGGTTTTGTCTTCAATCTGGAAGGGTCTGCGGCAACGTGGGCCACCGCATTGATCCGGGCGCAGTCCCCATACCAACACGCTGCAGGCTTTCCTGGATGCGATCAGGGAAACATGGGGGCCCCGTGAATGAAGAACTGGCTGAGAGGGATCTGGCCCGGCTGACGCAAGGATATCTCCCTGTCCCAGTACATCTCCCATTTTCGTTCTGGCTTCCCAGACGCAGTGGGGTCTGCCGTCGTTGCGTATCACTACATTGCGGGATTGCCGCCGGAACTGCAACAGGAGATGATCAAACATCCTCGCCCGCGGATCTGGAGGCTGCCATCACCTTGAGCCTTCGGTTGGAAGCGGACTGCAAACCAGGAGGCGGTGGGACAAGGGCGTGATGGAGAAACCGTGGCGCGGAAGGAAGGGGCTGGACAATTTCAACCCCGGCAATTACCAGTGCCGGGCGGGCCCGGATGACCCGGAGCCCATGCAGTTGGGTACAGTTCGCCCAAAGTAGACCAAGCGGAGAAGGCCCGCCAGCGCCTCAACTTGTGCTGGTACTGCGGGGGCCGGACATTTTTCTAAGGAGTGCCCCAGAAACCGCGTGGCAAGACCCTCGAGCCTCTGCCGCCTCGGAGGGGCCCAGAGGCCGAAGAGGCCATCCAGGCGACGGGGGAAGGGACCGGCCGGGTGTAAGAGGGTTCGCTCACTCGGCCGCCGCCGCTAACCTCCCCTGAACCCAAGACTGGACAATTGTTCCTTGTAATGGTCAGTTTGTGGTCGCCAGAGAAGGGGCCGATGATGGTCCATGCCATGATTGACTCGGAGCGACCAACACCATCGATGCGACTATGCCAAGTCCGCCGGATTAAATTTTCTTTGATCTCCAAGAGCCTAAGGGTGTCCAAACCATTGATGGGAGAGTCCTGAAAACAGGGGCTGTGACGCAGTATACGGCTCCTACCAGGATGTGGACTAGCTCCCATAAAGAGGACATTTCTTTCCTTGTGACCAGGCTCCCAGATTTCCCCCATTGTCCTGGGCATTGTGTGGCTCGCGCTCCACGACCCCCCAGATCTCCTGGGCTAAGAGGCAGCTTATTTTTTCTTCTTCGACCATTGCCAGGGCCACTGCATGACGGCCCGGGCGTGCCTGGCCCAAGAAGTGGAGAATGTGGCTACCCTGCCCAAGAAGTATTTTGGGATGTCTTCAGTGAGAAGGAGGCGGAACGCTTGCCTCCGCACCGGCCCTATGACTGTGCCATTGAACTGCAACCGGGGGCCCCGATCCCGCGGGGAAGACTCTACCCTCTCTCGGAACCAGAGCAACAGGCTCTCCGAGATTTCCTGGATGAGAACCTGCGGAAGGGGTTCATTCGCCCTCCCAATCCCGGGCTGGGGCTCCGATTCTTTTCGCCAAGAAGAAATCGGGGAGTTGCGGCTGTGCAATGACTACAGGGAACTCAACAAGATCACGATCCGAATCGCTATCCCCTGCCATTGATCCCCGAGCTCTTGAGCGGATGCGGGCGCCAAGGTGTTCACTAAACTGACCTGAGGGGGCTTACAACCTTGTCCGGATTCGACAGGGCGATGAATGGAAGACGGCCTTCCAGACCAAGTGGGGCAGTTTTGAATACTTGGTGATGGGATTCGGTTTGTGCAACGCCCCTGCCTGTTTCCAACATTTCATGAATGACATTTTCCGAGACCTGTTGGACCGCTATCTGGCGGTCTACTTAGACGATCTGCTGATTTTTTCTCCGGATCAGGCGACCCATGATCGCCATGTCAAGGAAGTGCTCCAGAGGCTGCGGGCCCACGGGCTCTATGCTAAGCTGGAGAAATGTGCTTTTGACTTGGCGTGAGGTGGACTTTCTGGGCTACCGATATCACCTACGGGCATTGCCATGGATGACACCAAGGTCCAAGCCGTGGTTGACTGGGCACCCCCTGCTAGCAAAAAAGACATTCAAAGATTCCTGGGCTTTGCCAACTACTACAGAAAGTTCATTCCTGACTTTGCCAAGTGGGCTGATCCGATCACCCAGTGTTTGCGGGGAAAGGTGCCGTTCCGGGGGACTCCGGAGGCCGATCTGGGGGTACGCCAGTTGAAGCAGCTGTTCACCACTCCGCCGCCTTTGCAGCACCCCACCCCCCGCACCCTTTCATCGTCCAGGCCGATGCTTCGGATGTGGCGGTGGGAGCGATCCTGCTACAGCCTCAGGGACGGACTTGTTGCCCTGTGCCTACTATTCCCGGCAGCTGACGGCTCCGGAAAAGAACTACACCATTTGGGAGAAGGAACTGTTGGCCATCAAGGTGGCTTTCGAGGTCTGGAGACACCTGCTTGAAGGGGCCAAGTTCCCGGTGGAGGTTCACACCGACCACCGGAACTTGGAGCATCTGAAATCCCAGCGCAAATTGAACCAGAGACAACAGAGATGGTCCCTGTTCTTTGAGAGATTCACTTTCCGCATTCACTCTGTGACCCCAAGCAGACCAAGCAAGCTGATGCGCTGTCCCGAAAGCCGGAGTATGTTCGTGAGGGCGACGGGCCGTCCGAGGCCCGGTTGCTTAAAGCGGAGAACTTTGCGGCGGCTCGGGCGCGTCCTGTCAACCCTCCGGTGGCTCCGCCAGCCCCTGGCGACAAGAGACCCTTGAGTGTGCGGGTCCAGGCTCGCCAGCGGACCGACCCGTGGGTGCAGGAGCACTGACCAAGGGGCCTCCGGCTCCGTTTCAGGTAAAGAATGGGGTACTTTACCACCGGACTCTGTCTATGTTTCCCCTGGGCCCGAGCGGGAGGACATTCTCAAGCTTTGCCACGATAGCCGGGCCGCAGGCCATTTTGGGCTTTTCAAGACTCTCCAACTGGTCCTACGGGACTTTTGGTGGCTTAAAGTGCGGAGGGATGTGGAGGACTATGTGGGATCCTGCCCTGTGTGTCACCGGGCTAAGAACCAGGGGGGCAAGCCGGCCGGTTTGCTCCAGCCCCTTCCGACCCCCTCTGCCCCGTGGAAGATGATTTCGGCTGATTTCATCACTGACCTCCCCAAATCCAAGGGCTTCACCACGATACTGGTCGTGGTGGACTGTTTCACCAAGATGGGTCACTTCATCCCCTGTGTGGGGTGCCTACTGCCAAAGAGACTGCTGATATGTTTGTGCAACATGTGTTTCGGCTGCATGGACTTCCCCAGAGCCTGGTGACTGACCGGGGCACCCACTTCACTTCCCAGTTCTGGAAGGCCGTCCAGAAGCTGCTGGGGATTGATGTGCGGATGTCCACGGCTCATCACCCGCAGACCGATGGCCAGACCGAAAGGGTCAATGCCACATTGAGCAGTATCTGCGCTGCTATGTCAACTATCAGCAAAACAATTGGGCGTCCCTGTTGTCCTTGGCAGAGTTTGCTTACAACAATGCGACGCAGGAATCCATCAAAGAGACTCCTTTCTTTGCCAACTACGGACACCACCCTCGGTTCTACCCGCCGGTGGACCCGTCCGCGGATGTTTCCGAGGCTAAGGATTGGCTTCGGGAGCTCACTGCACTCCAAGACTTGCTACGTACTCAATTGGACCAGGCGAAAGCTGACTACAAGCGGATGGCTGATCGGCGGCGCCAGGAGGGCCCCGACATCCTTGTGGGGGATAAAGTTTGGCTGTCCACCAAGAATTTGCCCACGCAGCGACCCACCCGCAAGCTGGATGCGAGATTTTTGGGCCCCTACAAGGTTTTGGAGAAGGTGGGGCCTGTTTCCTTCAAACTACAACTCCCAGCGGACATGAAACTCCACCCGGTGTTTCATCGTTCGCTGCTCCGCCCGGGCGAAGGGGGTGCGGCCTGACGTGACGCAGCCGCCTCCTCCCCCTGTGATGCGGGAGGGCGGGGAGGAGGTCGAGGTGCAGGACATCTTGGATGCCCGCCTCCGCTACAGGAAGTTGGAGTACTACAGTGACTGGAAGGGGTTTGGCCCGAAGAACGTGCTTGGGTCAAGGCTCGAGATGTTCACGCCCGGAGTTGGTGGCTCGCTTCCACCGCAACTACCCTGACACGCCCAAGCCCCGGGGGGCGGCCCAGGGGGGGCCCAGGAGGGGGGGGAGAGTGTAGCACCCATGGGTCCGCTCGGGCAACGGGGGAGGGGTAATGCACCGGGGGTCCCGTTGGCATTGGGACCCGCACAGGCTGAAAGGGATTCGGAGGATGAGTTGGAAGGCCCAGAGCAAGATTGGTCAGCGGTGCCTTTGCCCAGTCCACCGCCAGAGAGTTTAGCCTGGGATTTCGAATGGGAGCATTCTCCCGGGGGCCGAGCAGCAGATGGAGGCTAGCGGATGGGAAACTGGGGAGGCTACTTCTCAGGAAGATAGCGATACTAGGCTGGAAGAGCGGGGCCGTTTTCTCATAACAGGCAGGGACATAGAGGAGGGCAGGAGGAGCTGGCATCTGTCCCTAGACCGTCACCGCTCGGAAAGTAGAGACTGGAGGCGCCGGGCCCTAGATCGTCGGGGTCCCGGCCGAGGGATTAAGTACGGCCCCGTGGGAACTGATCCTCAGTTCTCCGGCCACGTCTATACTGAATAGGCGCGAAGCGGAGTGGGACCACAAGTTAACCGTGGTCATCAAGTCTTGCCTTGCCCTTGCCTTGTTTCCTGAGCCGCAGTGGTTTGCGGCACCTTACCCTGGTTCCTGATTCGCATTGGATTGCGAAACCTTGTCCTGTTTCCTGATCCGCATTGAATTGCGGAGCCTTGCCTCGCTTCAAGCTATTTGCCATGATACTTTGGACTATTGACTTTATACTTTGAACACTTGCATTTATTGGACTATATACCTTTTGGACTGTTTTTATATTCAATAAACTAGTTAGCCTTTGATACGTCTCCGTGTGTGTGTTAAAGGGGCAGTTCTAAGTCGGCGTTCGTGACACTGGCCTTTGAATCTTATTTTTGTTTTTAACAGATTGCTAAATTTTCTGTATTATGATGTGTTTTACTAGATGTTGTGAGCCGCTCCGAGGCCTCAGGGAGTGGCGGCATACAAATTTGAATAATAATAATAATAATAATAATAATTGGGGACAAATATCTGATTGTGCCCCAATTTGAATACTGGTGGGGTTGGGGTGGGGAGAAGTATTGATTTTGTCATTTGGGAATTGTAGTTGTTGGGATTTATAGTTAACTTACAATCAAAGGGCATTCTGAGCTCCACCAACGATGGACTTGAACCAAACTTGGCACAGAGAACTCCCATGACCAACAGAAAATACAGGAAGGGTTTGGTGGGCATTGACCTTGAGTTTTGGAGTTGTTCACCTATATCCAGATTCAAACAATGATAGATCTGGACCAAACTTGGTATGAATATTAAATATGCCCAAGTGTGAACACTGGTGGAGTTCGGGGAAAAATAGACCTTGACATTTGGGCATTGTAGTTGCTGGGATTTATAGTTCACCAACAATCAAAGAGCATTCTGAACCCCACCAACAATAGAACCAGGCTAAATTTCCCACACAGAATACCTGTACCTTGAAAGGACTTGTTGGCACGAGCCTCCCTCCGACCTCACACACTCTCCCTCGCATGCACATGCACACCATGCTGCCGTGCACTGAGCACGCCTGCTCTCCCCTCCCCACTTGGAATCTCACAAACCGCCCTCCCTTTGGCTGAGAGGTCAGCCAATCATAGCAAAGGAAGGCTTTTGGTGGGAGGACTTGCCATCTGTTTGCAAAAGGGAAGAGATATACAGGCAGGGAGATATTCAGCCTTCTCTGCCAAAGGGGTTCGTTCCTAAGACCATCAGAAATAGATGTTTTCTGATGGTCTTTGGCGATCCTTCTGAAACCCTCTTGCAACCCCCTTAGGGGTCTTGACCCCCAGGTTGAGAAACACTGGTCTAAAACAAGCAAAGGATTGCGATGTTAATTTCAAGAAGATGAAGGCTATCTAGCACATTTTTGTATTTGGTACTAAAAATAATCATTATTTTGGGTGAGGGGGCGATCCAACCCCAGGGACCCTGTCCAGGGGTTCCTGTTTTTAATCTATATTGAGAGATGGGTCCCAGTTACTTCAATATGTCTGGAATAAACATGTAGAGCAGTGTTTCCCAACCTTCTTTGAGCCACGGCACACTTCTAACATTAAAAAAAATCCGGGGGCACACCACCAACCAAAATGACACAAAATGACACTCTAACACAGTAAAGAACGGCTGGGGGACGGTGGCCTGCTGGGAGCAGCTGCTGGGAGTGCCGATGCCGGGGGAGGGGCCAGTGCCAGCACAATGCTGGCTTGGCACTGTCCCCTCAAGGCTGGAGAAGCTGTGGGAGAGCTGAAACCAGGGGAGGGGGCACAGCCAGGCCGTGCCATGCCCTGCCCTCTCCCTCCGGCTTTAGCTCTCCCACAGCTTCTTTAGCCTTGAGGGGGCAGTGCAAGCGAGGAGTCATGGCCCCTATCCCCGGCGCCGCCATGACTCCCCGCCTCGCTGAAACCGCGTGGAGGAGCAGGAGCATGAGTGGTGGACGGGCTTCAGTGGGCAGGGCTTCTTCTCCGCATGGCTTCAGCGAGTGAGGGGCGAGAGTCATGGCGGATTGGAGGCTGGCTGGGGAAATGGCCGAAGGAGGCAGCACCCCAGCCCCTTCTTCCTTTTCTTCACCACCGCCCGGCCCTTCCTCCTCCTCCCCCAAGCAGCAGGAGTTCGGCAGGAGGAGGGGGGGAAGGAAGGGGGGCAGAGCCATCACGGCATACTACTATGCCGCGGCGTCAGCGGTTGGGAAACACTGATGTAGTAGAGCATATATGGTAATATGTACCTGTATCCTCATTGGTTGCAGATGGAAGTTTGGGGTTGTGCCTAGTATACCTTGCTGAATTGAAGTCATTGCCTATGAAATGCAAATCGCCCAATAATCAAAATTTCTGAAATAATTTGATAAATATTTTATTTTTCTAAAGCTGCCTGCCTCTGCAACACCATGAAGTCACTATGCCTACCCTGCTACTCTGGGGAGAAAAAGATCCCTTTCTGGATGTTGAGATGGCAGAAATCACAAGGATTTATGTCAAAAATCAGTTTAGACTAACTATTCTGTCCGAGGCAAGCCACTGGCTCCAACAGGATCAGCCTGACATTGTGAACAAGTTGATATGGACTTTTCTAAAAGAAGAGTCAAGAAAACGAGAGTGACCTTTATCACCAGCACAATCTAAATGTTCAAAGCTCAAACTTAATTGTTATCAGAGCCTATTTGCAGCCAACCTTAGGATGAGCTCTGCTAGAGAAAAATGTTTTCAATGTACTGTATGTAACGATGCCAATGTTATCACAAGAAGGTGGCGTAAGACTATGTAACAGTAATGTTGGTTTTACCTGTATTCTGTATTTTGCACATGAGACACTTGCCTTAAAATGTTTGTGCTTGTACAATAAGGAATTCATAGAGAGTTGCTTAGTTTTGGTTACACACTTGCTTTAAGATTCTAATGTGTGGTGCCTTTTACAAATTTATAATGATGACTTCGTGCAGGGGTACCAGGAGTAAAAGAGGTTATTATGGGTATGATGATCAATTTTCATTCTACTGGTTGAGATTTTTTTAACTATATTTTTACCATTAAAATGTTAACAGAGCTCTTAAGAAAACTAAAAATGTATCTGGGCACATTTGAGGCCATACAATGATGACTAAGAAATACTTGTACTACATTGATAGCTGCTTGTGCGGTAGTGTACACTGAAAAATATCTAGGATGTATATTCACACTGTTTCAAAACTAAAATAGAGAATGCTGAAGTCTGGTCATGACTGTGTGTCCTAGTATTTGCCTCGTTCTAATAAACTGCAACTGATGTGGTGCCCTGTATCAAGCTCTTTATGGCGAAATTTATTTTATTCCTGGCAGAAATTTGAAGCATCCATAAAGAATGAACTTGCTCATAAAATCACAGTCCTATCACTTTGGAAATTCTCGTTGTTGTCGTCATGATTTTTTCCTCAGGATTGAGACCTAAATTGGCTCACACTTAAAAAGCAATACAATTTAAAGAACACAAAGGGTGTTTTCAGTTTTCCAAAGTGATTACTACTATTTTGTTTCTCAGTTTTATGAATGAATAGAAAGAATATGGGCTACTTGTGCAGCCCATATTCCCAGAGAAAACAAGGGCTGCACCAAGGCCCCTTCTAAGGCCCCTTCTACACTGCCATATTATCTGCTTTGAACTGGATTATATTAATCTACATTGCCGTATAATCCAGTTCAAAGCAGATAATCTGGATTTTTATATGGCAGTGTAAAAGGGCTCAAACTATCGAGGTA
>JARBWK010002854.1:0-13891 GCA_030556195.1 Anolis apletophallus | reverse complement strand
TATTAAATCAAGATTATAAGATCTTTGCGCTCATATTGGCGGAGAGACTAAAGAGATTCCTTGATGGATGGATAAAACAAGATCA
The DNA here is from genome assembly GCA_030556195.1 of Anolis apletophallus. Lineage (NCBI taxonomy): Eukaryota > Metazoa > Chordata > Lepidosauria > Squamata > Anolidae > Anolis > Anolis apletophallus. The sequence goes on along the minus strand of JARBWK010002854.1, from coordinate 13,806 downwards.
GAAGGGTTTCCTCCCGGGTAGGCACCTCAATGAAAACGTGAGAATAGTAATAGACTCATTGGAGTATTACAGAGAAAATATACAAAAGAAAGCTGCCCTGCTCTTTATAGATGCTGAAAAGGCCTTTGACAGGGTGAACTGGGATTTCCTGCTTCTCCTGATCAAAGAGCTCGACATGGGACACCTATTTGCCAACGCCATAGAAGCCATCTACACACAGCAATCTGCAAATTTAATAGTAAATGGAGCCCCCACAAATATATTCCAGATTCAGAAGGGTACTAGACAGGGGTGCCCCCTATCGCCACTTTTATTTATACTAGCACTGGAACCTCTACTGGAGAACATAAGAAGAGATAAGGAATTGAAAGGGCTAACCATCGCTAAGGAAAATTTAAAAATAAGAGCATATGCTGATGATATGGTATGTTTTGTGGAAGACCCGGGGGAGAGGATAAATTTATGGATCAGAAAGCTGGAGACGTTTGGTAGAGCCTCGGGCTTCAAGCTAAACAAGGGTAAAACTAAAATGCTAGTTAAAAATATGAATAAGACGGAAACCGAAGAGCTGGAAAGAAAAGCTGACATCTCCTCAACAAACAAGGTGAAATACCTAGGAATAATTCTTACGTCAAGGAATCTAGATCTTGTAAAAAATAACTACGAAACCACGTGGCAGGGCATTCAAAAAGATCTGACTAAATGGAAGTTTCTGAATTTATCATTGCTGGGGAGAATTTCGTTAATTAAAATGAACGTCCTCCCAAGGCTCCTCTTCCTTTTTCAAAATATCCCAGTACTGATAAATACCAAAACATTTGATAAATGGGATAAGGAACTTAGGAAGTTCATTTGGCAGAACAAAAAACCTAGGATAAGTTGGAAAAATTTAATAGACGATAAGGAAAGAGGTGGGCTTGGTGTCCCGGATATGAGGTCTTATTATGAAGCCTGCTCCCTCGAATGGGTAATGGAGTGGACCAGGTTGGAAGATACCATGCTGCTAGCCCTCGAAGGCTTTGACCTGAGGGCTGGTTGGCATGGGTATCTCTGGTACGATAGGGCTAAGGTGGAAAAGAAATTCAACGTACACTGTTTTAGAAAACCCCTGCTGAGGACCTGGCAAAAATATAAAGGGAGGCTGTTTGACAAAATCCCTAAGTGGCTATCCCCCCAGGAGGCTTATGGTAGGAGACAATACGGAAAAAATTGCTGGCTGAGGTATGATACACTTCTAAAAAGACGAGGCCTCGAATTCGTAGTTAAAGATTTAGAGGAACTTAGAGAATTGGACGAGGATATGGATTGGCTTCAACATAGGCAAATCTTTGAGACCTATAGGAAGGATAAAGCCCTGGGTTATGAGGGTAACAACCAGTTCTGGGACTTAGTCTCCCAGAAAAAAAAAGGCAGAATCTCAGCTTTGTATAAAAAGCTCCTTCAATGGAGCACAGAAGAAGAAACGGTTAAAATATGCATGGTCAGATGGGCTCAGGATTTAGGCCATGAGATTCCCATGAGTCAATGGGAAAGACTATGGAAAAAGCATTATAAATTTACTTATGCCTATGACCTTAGGGAAAATAATATAAAAATGTTTTATAGATGGCATTTGACGCCAGACAAGATCGCCAAATATAATCCCACTTACAGCAACAAATGCTGGAAATGTGGAACCGTAGAGGGGAAATTTCTCCACATGTGGTGGAACTGTAAGCCAGTGATGAAATTTTGGAAAGGAATATACAGAGCAATGAAAAAAGCACTTAGTATTGAGTTTAGCTTCAAAGCAGAGTATATGCTATTGGGGCTTATAGATTTTACGTTGGATAAGAATAAAGAGAAACTGTTTATTTACTGTATTACTGCAGCGAGATTGGTACTGGCCAAGCGCTGGAAAGAAAAGAATCTACCCAGGGAAGAGGATTGGATTCTTAGGCTGATGGATATTATAACAATGGACTGCCTCTCCAGAGCCCTGACGCAAAACATGGATGCAACGGATTGGTCTCCAATTCTGGGCTTCTTGAAAACCCAAAAGAAGATGGACATTAATGAAAATCTATATTAGTGATAATGTACTGGCGGTTTTGTCAAAAGGATTTACTTTTCTTTTTCGATGCTTTAAGCCTATCCATTTTTTTTTTGGATAAACACAGTCCTCGGTTGAGGATTACTGGGAAGGGGATTGGGAGGGGGAAGTCAACCGTGGATGGAAGGTACGTGTGTTGTGGGGGGGAGGGGGGAGGAAGGGGGAGAGGGAAGGGGGGATGAATGTGTTATGTCTTTTACTATATGTTTAAAACCTCAATAAAAATTTTTTTTTTTTTTAAAAAAAAGAAAATATCTCCAGGGTGAAACTCATAATTAAGAAAGGCAGGACTTTTGGAGGAGCTCCTCTTTTGGCAAAATGGTTGCTGTGCCTTCCTCCCACATTTATTTGTCATTGTCCGGACAGGGATCAGCACAGGTCACATGTTGATAACTTTGGATGTACTTTGTGTACTATTTAAGCACCCTGGGACACCTGCCAAACTGTCTAGAATGGCCCTACGGCTCCATAAATCTATCAATGAAAGAACTTGGTGTGGCTGCCTTATCAGATCCCTGAAAATGTCAGCATGATTCATAAAAATGTTGTTTTTTCTCTTTCAGGCCACAGTCGCTTGCTGCTGTTCTCTATGCAGCCCTGGTGTCCTACCAGTTGACTTTGAGTCACTTCCGGTGCTAGAAAGACAAGTTGCGATCACAGTCGCTTGTCTTGCACATCACCTTGTATTGCACATCACCTTTCTGCCCAAAAAGGTATCTTCTAACCAAGGTGAAAGTGCAAATGTTTTACAACAAAACAAAACAAAGCCGGATTGCAAAGAAGAGCTTGCTAAATATAAATCTAACCAAATCCATACGTTTCCCCCCAAAAATCACAACCATTCTCATTTTCCTTCTGGATGACTCGACTCATGGCAAATTAGCCTTGCACTTTGAACTCAGCTTGCAGCAATTGAAGTTAGCCGAGTACAAAGGGGGAAAGCAGGGAGCAGATGAGGGGGAAAGCAGCTGAAAAACTGGGATTTAGAAGGCATGTGAATTATAGCACTTTACATACCTATGGAAGTGTGAACACTTCCAGCTCACATGATTGAAACTTTGTTGGGTGGAGAATTTTGTTGTGTGTGGTTAACACTACGCTTGCTCCTTTTTGCCTAAAGTTGCATCTATACTGTATTGTGAATGCTATTTGACACTATTTTACCTTCTGTACCTGCAATGGCTCAATCCCATGGAATTGTGGGAGTGATAGTGGGTTGTTGTAATTTTTCCGGGCTGTATGGCCATGTTCTAGAAGCATTCTCTCCTAACATTTCACCTGCAGCTATGACAGGCATCCTCAGAGATTGTGAGGTCTGTTGGAAACTAGGGAGGTGTGATTTATATATCTGTAGAATGTCCAGGGTGGGAGAAAGAACTCTTGTCTGTTTGAGGTCGGTGTTAAAGTTTCAATTGGCCACCTTGATTAGCATTTCATGGCCTAGCAGTTTCAAGGTCTGGCTTCTTACTGCCTAAAACAACTGTTGCTCTGAGATCAGAGTGGCCAGGAAAACAGTTCCATCTTGCCTCCAGTGTCATCAGTTGGGAGCCCCCCCTCCTCTCCAGCACCAACTGTTGCTCTGAGATCAGAGTGAAGAGAGGAGCCAGGAAGGCAGTTCCATCTTGCCTCCTGCACTGTGCTTATAATATAATATATGTTGTAATTGAGCCTTTGGCTTCTACTAGTAGTAGTATTGGGGAAGATGCTGGATCAATAGCATCAAGCAATAGTATGGGGTGAGGCTCTGTGTAATCAAGACTCTGCAGCTGGGAGGAAAAGGGTTGCTAGTGATTCTAGTCTTGAACGGCTGGAACAGAGAAAGACGATCCGGCAGATACTTAGAGCTCCTTCTGATTCAGAAACCTTTGAAGGTTTCCCTGGGGAAGAAGAAATGTGGTCAGAGGAAAGTGATACGGATCTAGAATTAACATTGGTTCAGGAAGTAAGGTGTGTGTGTAATGAAGAGTCTAATTCTGATACCTTCCTCGGCTTTGACAGTGACTTAGACTGGCCTTCTGGGGCTTCGGAAACAGATTGGGATACTTTAAGCTTCCAACAGCGTTGGCAAGATTGGAGGTCTGCACAGAGCACAACAGCTGTAGGAGATGAAGCAGCTGGTGCTCATGATCAAGGAGGGTCTTTAGACGACAGTGATGTTTAAGTGCTATATAAGAAATGGGTTTATGGGGCTGCATTTGCAGCGGTCAAAGAGTTGATGTCTGGTTCTTGTCTCTATAGAACACATACAGTACGTTCACTGAATCAAGGTACTTAAAGGTACATAAATTGTATTTGAGAGGTTCAAGGCTTAAATGCAAACATTGAGTGATAATATATCATAATTTAGAAATGCACATGAACACATACTCTTCAGGGGTGGGCCCCAGACATATACCACGTCAGAAATACGAAAGCAAAATACAAAGTTGAGCCTGAGTAATACTCATAAAGAAATGTAATACAGACCAGAGAGCAGAAAAGCAAATGGTACAATTCAATAGTCCAGGTTTACGGGGTTGCTCACAGTCCCGGAATGCAATCAGTTCAAGGTCATCAAAAGGTCTCTGGGCACAACCTATAAGGACCAATGTCCGGACGTGGAAGAAAGGCGTCCAAATTATAACCCGATGTATAGTCAAAATGGACGCTAGGAGGGGCCGTGACGGTGGAAGTGCGGGGCCCGATCCGTTTCGCCAAAAAGGCTTCTTCAAGCGGCGGAATTCAATAATACATTATGCAAATGCAGCATCACAGGAGAAAGGTGAGGAATAGACCAAATACACCATGGCTCCTGCGGCTCCTGTTCCTGTTTCCAGTTACTCATGAGTTATGGGCTATTTCTCCACCTTGCCTTGGGGTGAGCTGCTATGGCAGCTCTAGCTAATGTTTGGGAAAAGGTGGGGGGGGGGGGGTTGGAATTCAATGTCTGCTTTTCTGTTTAGTTGCCTGCCGTGTATTCCTGTGGCGGGGCTTGGTCTCCGCTGAGTCTACGTGAGTTCCTGCTACAGAGTTTGGTATTGTATGAAAAGGAGGGAGGCTGACATTGTGCTTTATGGGGACTATGATATGTGCTATTCATGTATACTCAGGTCCCGATTACCTCGAACCGTCTCCTCCTTTCATCCGTCATTCTCCTGCCCTTGACCCTTGGATTGGCTTTTTGGACAACACATCTGGATCTTCCTACATTAGACTTCGCAGACGGACGTCTTGTGTTTGTTTTGGGCTTTTTGTTAGTCCTTTTTCCATTTATTGTTCAATAAACCTTTTGTTATCCCCTTTTACATCTGAGCTTGGCTTCTTTGGTCTCTGTGCTACGACAATATAATATAATATATTGTATATACATATAATATTGATAATATTATAATGTACTAGAATATAATATTACTAATATGATATTATAATTATGTATTTTATATTACATGTAATATTACTAATAATATTACAGTATAATGTTATAGTACAATGTAATATATAATAATATTGTGCTATGGCAATAATATAACATATTGTATTTACACTTTACTTGTAAGCCGCTCTGAGTCCCCTTCGGGTGAGAAGGGCAGCATATAAATGTCACAAATAAAGAAATAAATAAATAGTGGAACCCTTTGTTGGGAGGTGAATTGTTTGATTCTGATTGTTTCTTGTCTGGAATTCCCGTTTTGAGTGTTGTTCTTTATTTACTGTTATGATTAAAAAATACTGGTAATCAGATTTTGTTCATTTTCATGGTTTCCTCCTCTCTGTTGAAATTGTCCACGTGCTTGCGGATTTCAATGGCTTCGCTGTGTAGTTCAACACAGTAGTTGTTAGAGTGGTCCAGCATTTCTGTGGGACTGATAGTTTGACGCACTGGCCCTCTTTGGAAGAGAAAGGTCAAGGCCTTATAAAACTACAACTCCCATCATTCCATAACATTATGCATCTGCCAATCAAGTGATGTCAATCTGCATTCATTCTACTGTGTAAATCAGGGGTGCTCATTAGGTAGATCGCGATCTACTGGTAGATCGCGTAGGGCATCCTTGTAGGTCACAGGCAGGGCGGGAGGAAGGCTCAGTCTCGCCCCACAGGCTCCTGACACCGCCCAGGTGCAGACGGAGGTTTGACTGGATGGCCCTTGGAGGTCTCCTCCAATTCTAGGAACCCATTGTTATTATTATTATTATTATTATTATTATCATCAGAGGCTGAATGGCCATCTGTGAGGAATGCTTTGATTGTGTTTTTCCCTTATGGCAGAAGGAGGTTGGACTGTATGGCCCTTGGAGGTCTCCTTCTACTCTAGGAACCTGTTGTTGTTGTTATTATTATTATTATTAGTAGTAGTAGTAGTAGCAGCAGAGGCTGAATGAATATCATCATCATCATTATTATTATGAATAAATTCAGGGGCTTATTATACTCGCATTTAGTTGAATTCAGTCTTAAAATATATTATATGGCTCTCACTGAAATAAATTTCCAAATATTTTGCTTTTATGGCTCTCTGAGTAGTGGGGAGGTAGATCATTTTGACTTGGTTGTTTTATAAGTAGCTCGCATGCTGAAAAAGTGTGAGCAGCACCCCTGCATCTTCAAATGCAAATGTAGCTACTATGCCAAGAACGGCAAAAAACCCTCCACAATATCTGCTATTTGCCAAATGCTTTCTTAGACATGACTTGTGAGTAAGCTTTGAGGTTTCCTAAAATTCTTCATTAGCGTGGGTTATAGGAGAAGAGAAAGGAGTGGGGGAAATAGTCATAAAAGGTGCAAAAACCAGATCAGATGTTATAGCAGATGTTGAAATTACTGGCAACAAACAGATACATGAATCTGACCCAGGACATCACTAGCCCATCCCCCAGGGCCTTATTTCTATCACCAAGGTTCATTCTTGAATATGCTAATCATCAAGGGATGCTTAAAATAGTATCTCTGGGAGAAGAGTGCTGGGACTTTTTGGTTAGTAGGGACCATGATGTCATTGGCCTCCAGCTTCAAGCTTTCCAATCCCTTTGAGTTCAGCTGCAACCCTTCCATTATCTGGGAGGGGTTGGCATTGGCAACGGATTCTCCCAGCAAGAATATCATAGTGTTATGCAATGTATTTTGAAATGTAGCTTCCTACCGAATGGACAATTAAGATCTGCTTTTAAGAAATCCCAAATCACCATTACAAGTGCGTGACAATGGTAAACTGCTTTTGCATCCAGCTCATAGCTGAAACCACAATGGCAAATGACAGCCCTTGAGCATGATTCACACATTCTTCATTTCCTTTTAACTCTGCAACAGTATCTTTCGCACCCTGAACATGCCCCAAAAGAGGAACCCTTGAGGGCATGTTTGGGAATGTGGGTCTGAGTCTTCCTTTCCCCTCTCCACCTACATTTCCTTTTATGTCGTGCCTTCTTTCTTTTTCTTTTTTAGATTCTAAGACTTTTTTTTTCCGTGCAAGGAGCGACTTGAGAAACTGCAAGTCGCTTCTGGTGTGAGAGAATTGGCCGTCTGCAAGGATGTTGCTCAAGTGACGACCGGGTGTTTTGATGTTTTACCATCCTTGTGGGAGGCTTCCCTCATGTCCCAGCATGGGGAGCTGGAGCTGACAGAGGGAGCTCATCCGTGCTCTCTCCAGATTAGAACCTGCAACCTGTTGGTCTTCAATTCTGCTGGTACAAGGGTTTAACCCATTGCGCCACCAAGGGCCCCAATATAAAACTAAGGCAGGGCAAGGACTGGCTTTATTTATTTATTTATTTATTTATTTATTTATTTGCAGTATTTATATACCACCTTTCTCACCCCTGGGGGGACGCAAAGCGGTTTACACATAAATAATGGCAAAATTCAATGCCTTACATTGGGCACCGATACGATGCCAATACAAACAATTACAATAGTAAAACACCTATTAAACATAAATCATAATTAAAACAATACATGGATTTTCTCAAACGATTCCCATAATTAAAAATATCTAATGAGGGCATAAATAGTGTTATCCCTGGCCTGTGGTAGACTTCTCTGGAAGCCTTTGCAGATTATTTATTTATTTATTTATTTATAGTATTTATATACCACCTTTCTCACCCCTGGGGGGACGCAAAGCGGTTTACACATAAATAATGGCAAAATTCAATGCCTTACACTGGGCACCAATACGATGCCAATGCAAACAATCACAATAGTAAAACCTCTATTAAACATAAATCATAATTAAAACAATACATGGATTTTCTCAAACGATTCCCATAATTAAAAATATCTAATGAGGGCATAAATAGTCTTATCCCTGGCCTGTGATAGACTTCTCTGGAAGCCTTTGCAGATTATTTATTTATTTATTTCCAACATTTCTACCCCACTCTTCTCAACCCCCGAGGGGGGACTCAGAGCGGCCTAACAAAGGCAACAATTCGATGCCGAAACACAATATAAATACAATATAAAACCAAAACATTCAGCATTAAAATACCTTAGAATACAATTAACATTAATACAGCATATACATTCACATAAGTTAAAAACAGTGATCTGTCCATAATAGGAATATTGAGCCATATCCATCAACATTGCCATTACAATCCAATCTAAAGTGCTGCATTGTGCTAATGTGCAAACGCCTGGTCCCATAGCCAAGATTTCATTTTTTCCCCTGAATGCCAGGAGGGATGGGGTTGATCGTATATCAATTGGGAGTGCGTTCCACAGATGGGGAGCCACCACTGAGAAGGCCCTATCTCTCGTCCCCACCAATTGCGTTTGAGAAGTTGGCGGGAGCAGGGCCTCCCCAGATGATCTTATATTACAAGGTGGGACGTAGAGGCTGATGCGTTCGGACAAGTAAGCTGGGCCAGAACTGTATAGAGTTTTAAAGGTCAAAACCAGCACTTTGAATTGAGCCCGGAAGTGGACAGGCAGCCAGTGGAGCTGACACAACAGGGGGGTGGTATGCTCCCTGTATGTAGCTCCAGTTAGTAATCTGGCTTCCGCCCGTTGGACTACTTGCAATTTCCAAACTGTCTTCAAAGGCAGCCCCACGTAGAGTGCGTTGCAGTAATCTATTCGGGATGTGACCAGAGCGTGGACGACCGTAGCCAGATCAGACTTCCCAAGGTACGGGCGCAGCTGGCACACGAGTCTTAACTGTGCAAAAGCTCCCCTGGCCACCGTCGAGACCTGGGCTTCCAGGCTCAGCGATGAATCCAGGATCACTCCCAAGCTGCGATTATGGGCAGGATATGTATGCTTCAAATAAAGTTACAATATCAATTGATGGATGTCACAACTATAAAGTGTGTCCAGCTGGAAGGGGAAAGTTCCTAGAAGCCTTAATAATTTTATTTTCTTATTTGTTTAATTGTACCTATTTACAGGTTGCATGCAGTTTCCTTTTTCAAACATTCAAGGTTTATTTCTCCCTTTAACCCTGCCTTCCTGCATTACTGTGGATCCTTAAATGTTATTATTATTTTTATCACAATAGCACCATTTTCAGCATTGCCCTCCAAAATGCAAAGTTACATATAAAATACAAAGAAAGCAGCCAACTTGAGACCAGCAAGGGGAGAAGAGGAGAATGCCAGTTTCGATATTATTGCCGATGTGTTCACACAGGAGTGGAAAGACCCATCGCACCAATTTAGATGACAGGAACATTGCAGGATTGGTAGCTATTGATGGAATTTAACAGAGTCCACACCAGTCAATAGCTGGAGCCCCAAGAATCCCAGATGGGAGGCAAAGTGATTGTTGTAGTTGAGCAAACTGAGCCTGTAGTTGCTACAGGTAGTAACTCGGAGGAGGATTCTGTGTTGGACATGTCACTGGAAGAGGGAGGTTTGGGCAGAATGACTGCAGCTGGGAGGAAAAGGGCTGCAAGTGCTGAGAGTTTGGAAGAGGCAGAGCACAGGAGAAAGGTCCGACAAATACTTAGGGGAGCCTACCAGTGATGATACTTTTGAGGGTTTGACGTAGAGTTACCTTCAGAAGAGAGTGATACCGAGCTGGACTCAGCACTGGTGCAAGATGTCAGGGATGTGATAAATGCTGAGTCCAGCGAAAGCTCCTTTTTTGGCTTTTCGAGCAACCCTGCTTGGCCTAGTGGGGATGTTGAATCGGACTGGGGTCCTTTAACTGCTCAGCAAAGGTGGGAAGATTGGAGGAACACACCCAGGGCTGCAGCTGAGGGGAATGGGACAGAGTTGGGTGGGGAGTCTGATGACTCTGATTTGTAAGGGTATTAAAGTAAGGCCTGGGGATTTGGGACTCTGCGGTCGGCCAAGGTGTTGCTGGTGGGTTGCTGGTTCGTGTATTTGGTGTTCTTGTTTCTTGTATCGCAGTTCCTGATTCCCAGCAAGCTGTGAGTATTTGGGCTGTTTTCCATGCTGGGTTCTGGGGGAGCTGCCATGGCAGCTCTAGCTGAAAATGTTGTATGTTGGGGGTTTGGGGTTTTAATGTGTGTTTTTATGTTTAGTGTCTACCGCGTTTCGTTTGGGCTTTACCTGTGTTGCTGTGAGTGTCTGTCATTTAATTGGTATCGTATATGGGTGGAGGAGAGTTGCTGTGGGATGCGGGGGCTTTGATGTGTTTGTTTGTATACTTAGCTCCTGGAATTGGAGAAGCACTCTTCCTTTCCTTTTTTGGACGGGTCTTCACATCGCAACGGACTTCAAGCCGGAAGAAAGCCAAGGACTTAGAAAGACGGACGTCTTCATTGTTTTTGTTTACAGGGCTTTTTGTTTTATGTGGGTTCCTTTTATGCCGGACTGTGGCTGTGTTTTGGTTTAAAATAAATTGTAAATACTTTTGCTAGCTTGGCGTGTCTTTGAGCCATCTGTGGGGGTTTCGACAGTGATAGTAGGATGTCCATGGCATTGTGTGATAGGGACCCAATGTTGTGTGATTGGGACCAGTGACAATAATTTATATTCTGCTCTATCTCCAGGGATTCCAATTGGCAGGCTGAGACAGTCGTTGCTTGCAAGTGTGTGCCTGCCAGTTGGTCCAGCGGAGAAGGAAAGCCTCCGCATCTGCAAATGCCCTCTGAGTTGCTGCGGTGTTTGCAGGCGCCTCCTGGGAGATGGCCATGGCACAAAGGAAAATGCAAGCAGCTCCCAATTTCCAAGGTCCAATATTCTCTATTGCTCAGATTTGGCTCAATTCCATTGTTGGTGGAGTTCAAAATGCTCTTTGATTATAGGTGACCTATACATCCCAGGAGCTACTACTCCCAAATGACAAAATCAATCCCCCACAACTCCACCAGTGTTCAACTTTGGGTATATTGAGTATTTGTGCCAAATTTGGTCCAGATCCAGGGTTGTTTGGGTTCAGAGTGCTCTCCAAATGTAGGTGAACTACATCTCCCCTAAATCACTGTGGATTCCTCCCAAACCCCTCCAGTATTTTCTGTTGGTTATGGGAGTTCTATGTGTCAAGTTTGGCTCAATTCCATTGTTGCTGGAGTAGGTGAACTATAAATCCCAGTAGCTACAACTCCCAAATTAGAAGGACTATTTTCTCCAAACTCCACCAGTATTTAAATTTGGGCATATTGAGTATTTGTGCCAAGTTTCATCCAAATCATGGTTGTTTGGGTTCAGAGTGCTCTCCAAACGTAAGTGAACTACATCTCCCCTAAATCACTGTCAATTCCTCCCAAACCCCTCCAGTATTTTCTGTTGGTCATGAGGGTTCTGCGTGCCAAGTTTGGTCCAGGTCTGTCATTCATGGGGTCTCAGCTGTGGAAATCTCAGCTGAATTGGTCGAAGGTACTGCAAATCCCATCATCCGTTGTCCATACTCCCCCAAACATATTGTTTTTGTGATTAATCACTATGCTTTAATTATGTTCAATTTGTGACAATGTGAAAAGACATACTGTATATTAGATATTTGCATTAGAATTCATATGAGCCAGGAAGCAGAAACAGCGGCAGAAGAAGAAGAGTCTTCAAGACCGAACTTCCGGTCCCGCCGTGGAGCACCAGGAGACCAACCAGGCTAGACAGCATGTGAGCAGATCAACCATCCTCCATGGCTGTAGAGCCTCCAGGACTACAACGAATTCCGCTAGACCTCAAGGATGGAAGAAGTCCAGAGTATTTAACTTGAGGGCACGTAGGTCATTCTATTCCAGGTCCTTCTGGAGTATATAATACAAACAATAGGGGGTCCGTGTCAATAACACAAGAGTAAACCACTATGGAACACCCTATAGGTAATATACATGAAATGCAAAGAAAGATAGACACAAAATGCGTAAATGTATCATATAATGCTTTAAATCCAAATAGCATACACACTAGTGTCTGGAAACGCCCAGGAATCCCCCGTTCTAACAATAGAACACTACACACATGAAATAATGTATAAATCAAGTTATAGTCACTCGTAATGATATCCTGTGTAGTCCCAGGCAGGAATAGCACAATGTCAGCGGAAATACCCGTGGGATGCGCCAGGCGGAGAGAGGGCTCCAGGCGAAGTCGCAGCCGCTTCAAAACAAAGTGGTGTTCTTCCCAAAGGAAAATATCGGGCCGTGAGGCCAGGGTTTGGCAGCGGCAGACGGAGAAGGGAAAACAGGAGGCGCTGGGTGTTTGGGGAACGCCGAAAATGCAGGACAGTAGGCCAGAAAGGCAGCCAAAATCAACAGCCCCTGTGTGCCCCAACTCCGAGAGGCGAGGAAACGTCTGAGGCCACTGGTGGAAGGACCAATGAGGGAGTAAATACCCCAGAATTCCTCTGGACTCATTTCGACCGAAGTCTTTGTCAAGGTCAAAATAATTCTCTATTCAAATGGTAATATTCAATATGTGGCAGACATAATGATCTGAAATCAGGCATGTAACCAGGGGGGGGGCTAAGGGGCTTTAGCCCCGAAATTCTCAGGGTGGTTCGCGAGAAGGCCTTACTGGTACATTATTTAAATTGTTATGTTTATTCATATCATGAGCTGATCACCATGCTCATTATATCCCACCTTCATGGGGTTATTGGGATAACAATACAAAAGATTTCCTAGGGTAAACCCTCTTCCACCCAGTCTCAGCCCCCCGAACCAAACTCAGCCCCGAACCAAAATCCTGGCTACGGCCCTGTCTGGAATATAAATATATACAACATCACAGCACAATGAACCATACAGCACGGTACATCATATAGAATATTGCATTAGGACAATTAAACAAAGCGTAGCATATTTACCTGATAGTAAAGGCTCAATAACAAGCATGTGAAGTATCATGATGGCAAAGAGCAAGGAAAAGAAAAAGCCAACTAAGCTATAACCCTGAAGCAATCAGCCCAGCAATTAGGGAGATCACCTGAGTAAAGCAGCAAGGGAAAGTTTCTCATTGAGCCCAAAAGGTGTCTCTGTGCGATAGTTGATGATTTGTTGAGTTTCTGCTTTAATTAAAGCTGTATCTAAGTCTCCGTGAGCTGGGACGGAGACCTTCTGGATGCCAAAGAAACGGAGAGACTCAGGGCCATGGGACAAGACTCAGGGCCATGGGACAATATTACCTATAGGGTGTTCCATAGTGGTTTACCCTTCTGGAGTATAAACATTGGGAGCAGGGAGCATTCCTCTCCAGGCTCCCAATCCCAGAGACAGGACTCTCAAACTGGTAGGAGCCAGACCGTGAGGTCGCAGGGCCTGGGGGTGGAGATGGTCTCCCTCTTGCTAGACTTGTAACCCTCCTTAATTTTCTAGGAACCCC
>JARBWK010002853.1:0-13896 GCA_030556195.1 Anolis apletophallus | reverse complement strand
GTTCTCAAATCTAGTCGAAACTAAGTCGGTTGATGTCCTCTTTCTTTCTGATTGCATGGAGTCAATGAATGAGTTGTAGCTCTGTCCCAAACTGCTTAGTAGAATTAAGCCTCTCTGATCTTCTCTGTAAAATTGGTGCCTGCTGCTAAATCATTAAATAGGCTCAGCATTTTACTCAAATGAGTCTCTCTGGCACAATCTTGCATTGACAGAAGCTTCAGTGAAAACAGTTCTCTGCTCAATAAAACTTTTGAGCCTCTAGTAGCCTGCTGATACAGCTTTTCAAGCCTTTTCCAACAGTCAGCGGCTGTTTCTTCCAGAGCTAAATATGTGAGGTTCCTCTGCATCAGAAATAGGTCAGATGTTAAGCAAGATAACAGCTCCTCCTTTGCCAAACTGCTCGCACTTTGGTAGCCCATATTAAATAATTTGAGCTGCCTCTGAGTTTTTCTAAATGATGCTGTGCTCCCAAATAATGCCATCTTTCTTCACACTACAGATGCTCTGGCAAAAATTCACTTCAGCTTTTTTCTCTAACACTGAGGTAAACAGCGACTTCTGCTGCAATTTCTAGTGTTATTCAAAAACTTTTTCTATGAATTATGGGTTATGTAGTATCTCTGTGCCTCTGCAATTCTGAATTCTGTGTTCTGGGTTCTGGGATCTGGGCCCATAACCTCTTCGGCGTAGAGTATTTATGCCACAGCGGATATGGCAACAGAAATATAGAAGTTTAATTCTCCATCGGCCCAATAAACTCCAGTCTCTGTTCGTGTGAATAATGACACTCTCATTCAATTCACAAGGTAAAAAATATAACTTTGTATTGAATTGAGTTTAACAATAACAAGCTAAGCATGGAAAAACAACAGCAATTACAGCTACCTTCCTAAACATCCTTTCCTCACAAATATTTAATCCTAACTGTCCTCTTCAACGGACAATTCCCAACTGTCAGATCCCAACTGTCATTCCTCAAGATTCTATTCATCAGTCTTGAGACAGCGCCATCTGGTGTCAAACATGTCACACTGCAGAAAATACATCTTGTGCTGACTCATGAATTGCCATTCAAAATGCAATAATCTGACAGAAACAACCTTCGTTTATGAAATGGGAAAGGGGAGCCAAAAGGTTGCTGGTTCAAATCCAGGGAGCAGGGTGAGCTCCCACTGTTAGCCCCAGCTTCTGCCAACCTAGCAGTTCAAAAACATGCAAATGTGAGTAAATCAATAGGTACCGCTCCAGCTGGAAGGTAACGGCACACCATGCAGTCATGCCAGCCACATTACTTTGGAGGTATCTATGAATAATGCCGGCTCTTTGTCTTAGAAATGGAGATGAGCTCCAACCCCCAGAATCAGACATGACTGGACTTCATGTCAGGGGAAAACCCTTACTTTTATGTATAGTAATCAAAGTGGTGCCAAACTGTATAAATGGGAAAGTGTAGATACATAGGAGGTAGTGGTGATTCGGATCTAAAGTCAATTCCGATTTTCGCAGGAAAAAAGTTCAAAACTTTTCAAAACTTCCGAGACTTCTGAATCCTCCGTTAATGGTTTCAAAGTGTTATTTCCTGTTTTGTTGGGTGGTCTTTACTTTGAAAGTAGTTTATTCCAGAAAAAATGGGGGGGGGGGGCAAAGGGAAGAAATCCATCCACACTGGATTAAACTGCTGCTCTTGCCCAGGACTGACGGGGAGAGAAAGGAAACTGAAGGGAATCCATCCACACTGGGTTAAACTGCTGCTCTCACCCAGGACTGATGCGGGAGAGAAAGGAAACCGAAGGAAATCCATCCACACATTTTAGGTACTATTCCATTATCCCGGGGGACTCCAAAAGGGGGCCTAGACAGAGAAAGACCATCCATTTTATGGGAGGGAGGCTTGAAGGAGGAAGACAATTGCCACCATTTTCTCAAGTTATTTCCCCCAAAAATATTATAAACAATAGTTGTTTCAAGAATGGCAACATGGGTGGGGGAATAACAGGAAAACAAGGGGAAATGGTTAAACTCCTTCAAACCCCCCTCCCCCTGTACAATTGATTATCCTTTTCTGTCTAGTGCCCCCTTGTGGCCTCTCCCCAGATAATGGAACAGCACCATATTGGAGTGTATATTATTTTCCTTTATATTTTATTGTATATTTTACTATATCCATCACATTATATTATATTATATTATTGTATGTTATTATTTTCTTTGTGTTTTATTTTATATTATATTGTATGTTATATTTTCCTTGATATTTTATTGTATATTATATTATATATTACAATTTATATTTTATATTTTATCGTATATTACATTTTATTCTTTGCCTTTGAATTTTATATTTGATTGTATGTGGCATATGTAATTTTCCCTTCTATTTTTTTCATTTTATTGTGTATTATGTTTTATTATTTTGCTGGATGTTTTATTGTATATTATATTATATTTTTTCCTTTATATCTTATTGTATGCTATATTTTATTATTCTCCATTATATCTTGCTGTATATTTTACTGTATGTTATTATTTCCCTTTATATCTTATTGTATATGATATGAAGCCCGAAGAAGAGAAGTCTGAGAGGAGACATGATAGCCATGTATAAATATGTGAGGGGAAATCATAGGGAGGAGGGAGCAAGCTTGTTTTCTGCTGCTCTGGAGACTAGGATGCGAAATAATGGCTTCAAACTACAAGAAAGGAGATTCCATTAGGAAGAACTTCCTAACTGTAAGAACTGTTCAGTAGTGGAACTCTCTGCCCCAGAGTGTGGTGGAGACTCCTTCTTTGGAGGCTTTTAAACAGAGGCATTATATTTTACTAGCTGTACCCGGCACGCGTTGCTGTGCCCTTTTAGGAGATGCGAGAAAGTCCAATCATCCACGGTGTGTCCTCCTCTAAACTGCAGTTGGATGGAGTGTGGGTCATGGGGGGCATGGTGTGCCAAGTTGGGTCTTTATTGGTCTTGGTTCTGGGCCACAGTGGTCTGTGGGGAATGATGGGTTTTGAAGTACTACAAATCGGGGCTCTGTGTGCCTAGGTAGGTTACTGTAAATTCAGGCCATACACAATGTCCCATGAGCTGAGGCCTAGTCGGGAGGATCAAGTTAATGAAGTCTTACTGTCAATTTAGAGCGTAAACAGCTTCCCAGTAAGTGAGGGCTAGTTAGGGAAATCAAGTTAATGAAGCCTTACTGCCAATTTTGGGCGTGGTCTGTGATTTTTTGGGGTGTAAATTTTCGGTTGGAAGTGATTTGGGTGTTTGTGTTGGGGATTGGCTCAGGCCTTTTCCTTATTCTGTTTTGGCAGTTTATTATGGATCGGAATTTTCATGTTGGCTGGCCAGTGCAGCAGTTATGCAAATCCGCCTTTATTGGCAGCCAATCATGTTGTTCAGAATGTAGAGGCTGGGTGAGTCTTTGGCTGCCCCGGAGGATGCTGGTAAATGTAGTTTTATTTTTATTCGTTGTTTTGGGGGCTTTTAGGTTTTGGGGGAAAGTTTCTTTGCTACAAACGTACCTTGCTTGAGGCCTATTTCTGTTGGAAAGTATTGTGTTTCTGCGTTGTAAGGTTTCTTTGTTTGAGATATACATCACATGACATGAACCCATTTATATAATAGATATAACAATATTAATATAAGAATATAGAAACAATATAAATATGAGACATAAGGTCAACTTATACATGATTATATATAGAAAGGAGATTCCACCTAAAATTTAGGAAGAACCTCTTTATGGTTATCGAATAGACTGCCTGGGAGTCCTGTGGCATCTCCCTTTCTGGAGATTTTTAAGCAGAGGCTGAGTGGCCATCTGTTGAGAAGGCTTTGGTTGTGTCCCCTACCTGGATGAATGGGGTTGGCCTGATGGCCCTTTGCGGTCTCATCCAACTCTGCGATTCTATGGCACATCAATATTTAGGATAAATAGCAGAGTGGATGCACTTCTCCAATTGGTACAGAAGCTTTTAATTATTTCTGAAGCTGGAGGATGTCATATTGGCAGAGGGTGAGGAGGAATAACCATGTCATTAATGGAAGAGGAGGAAGAGGCAACAACAACAACAAAAAATCAAACAAAAACAACCTACCACTTTGCCTTGTGTTTCTAATTGTTGTGCCTTTTGGGAGTTGGATTCGGGGCGCCCGGGAGGTGGGGGAGGGGCTTGGGCGGGGGGAGGAGTGTCCCGCCTCCTGGCCCCGCCCCCCCAGGCTTTGGAACCGGGCGGGAGGCGGGAGCCCGGGAGGAGGGGGGGAGGGGCTTGGGAGGGGGGAGGAGTGTCCCGCCTCCTGGCCCCGCCCCCCGCCAGGCTTTGGAACCGGGCGGGGAGGCGGGAGCCCGGGAGGAGGGGGGAGGGGCTTGGGAGGGGGGAGGAGTGTCCCGCCGCCTGGCCCCGCCCCCCGCCAGGCATGGGAACCGCGCCGGGAGGCGGGAGCCCGGGAGGAGGGGAGGGGCTTGGGAGGGGGGAGCCCGCCTGCTGGCCCCCCCCGCCCGGCTTTGGACCCGGGCGGGGTGGCGGGAGCCCGGGAGGGGGGGGGAGGGGCTTGGGAGGGGAGGAGTGTCCCGCCTCCTGGCCCCGCCCCCCGCCAGGCTTTGGAACCGGGCGGGGAGGCGGGAGCCCAGGAGGAGGGGGGAGGGGCTTGGGAGGGGGGAGGAGTGTCCCGCCTCCTGGCCCCGCCCCGCCAGGCTTTGGAACCGGGCGGGAGGCGGGAGCCCGGGAGGAGGGGAGGGGCTTGGGAGGGGGAGGGGGAGGTCCCGCCTCCTGGCCCCGCCCCGCCAGGCTTTGGAACCGGGCGGGAGGCGGGAGCCCGGGAGGAGGGGAGGGGCTTGGGAGGGGGAGGAGTGTCCCGCCTCCTGGCCCCGCCCGCCAGGCTTTGGAACCGGGCGGGGAGGCGGGAGCCCGGGAGGAGGGGAGGGGCTTGGGAGGGGGAGGAGGGGAGGGGGAGGCGGGAGCCTCGCTCCTGGCCCCGCCCCGCCAGCCAGGCTTTGGAACCGGGCGGGAGGCGGGAGCCCGGGAGGAGGGGGGGGGCTTGGGAGGGGGGGGAGGAGTGTCTCGCCTCTGGCCCCGCCCCGCCAGGCTTTGGAACCGGGCGGGAGGCGGGAGCCCGGGAGGAGGGGGGAGGGGCTTGGGAGGGGGAGGAGTGTCTCGCTCTCCTGGCCCCGCCTCGCCAGGCTTTGGAACCGGGCGGGAGGCGGGAGCCCGGGAGGAGGGGGAGGGGCTTGGGAGGGGGGGAGGAGTGTCCCGCTCTCCTGGCCCCGCCCCGCCAGGCTTTGGAACCGGGCGGGGAGGCGGGAGCCCGGGAGGAGGGGGAGGGGCTTGGGAGGGGAGGAGGTCCCGCCTCCTGGCCCCGCCCCCGCCAGGCTTTGGAACCGGGGGAGCCGGGAGGCGGGAGCCCGGGAGGAGGGGGAGGGGCTTGGGAGGGGCTTGGGAGGGGGAGTGTCCCGCCTCCTGGCCCCGCCCCGCCAGGCTTTGGAACCGGGCGGGAGGCGGGAGCCCGGGAGGAGGGGGAGGGGCTTGGGAGGGGAGGAGTGTCCCGCTTCTGGCCCCGCCCGCCAGGCTTTGGAACCGGGCGGGAGGCGGGAGCCCGGGAGGAGGGGGAGGGGCTTGGGAGGGGGAGGAGGTCCCGGAACCTCGGCCCCGCCCCGGCCAGGCTTTGGAACCGGGCGGGAGGCGGGAGCCCGGGCCCCGCCAGGAGGGGGAGGGGCTTGGGAGGGGGGGAGGAGTGTCCCGCCTCCTGGCCCCGCCCCCACGAGTCGCAGGAACCGCACTCGGAGGCGGGAGCCCAGGAGGTGGGGGAGGGGCTTGGGAGGGGGGAGGAGTGTCCCGCCTCCTGGCCCCCGCCCGCCAGGCTTTGGAACCGGGCGGGAGGCGGGAGCCCGGGAGGAGGGGAGGGGCTTGGGAGGGGGAGGAGTGTCCCGCCTCCTGGCCCCGCCCGCCAGGCTTTGGAACGGGCGGGGCGGGAGCCCGGGAGGCGGGGAGGGGCTTGGGAGGGGAGGAGTGTCTCGCCTCCCTGGCCCCGCCCCGCCAGGCTTTGGAACCGGGCGGGAGGCGGGAGCCCGGGAGGAGGGGGAGGGGCTTGGGAGGGGGGAGGAGGGGAGTCCCGCCTCTGGCCCCGCCCCGCCAGGCTTTGGAACCGGGCGGGAGGCGGGAGCCCGGGGAGGGGGAGGGGCTTGGGAGGGGGTGGAGTGTCCCGCCTCCTTCCCCCGCCCCCCGCCAGGCTTTGGAACCGGGCGGGGAGGCGGGAGCCCGGGAGGAGGGGGAGGGGCTTGGGAGGGGGAGGAGTGTCCCGCCTCCTGGCCCCGCCCCGCCAGGCTTTGGAACCGGGCGGGGGGCGGGGGCCCGGGAGGAGGGGGGAGGGGCTTGGGAGGGGGGAGTGTCCCGCCTCTGGCCCCGCCCGCCCGCCAGGGTTTGTAACCGGGCGGGAGGGGGGAGCCCGGGAGGAGGGGGAGGGGCTTGGGGAGGGGGAGGCGTGTCGCGGTGGCAGGGGTGGCGGGGGGCGGTGGGAGGGGCTGGGGCGGAGGGGAGGGGTTTCCCTCCTCCTTCCAGGTCCCCCCGCCGCTCTTCCTGAGGAGGCGGAGGAGGCGCTCTGGCTGCCATGTGCGAACGTTCTAAACGCTCGCGCTGGCAGCGGCGGCCGGGGTTAGGGAGTTCCGCTGGCAATTTTTTGGGGTTCGCTTTTTTGGGTGCTGGGAGGTATGTAGGTCCGGTTTTTTTTGCTGTTGTCTGTAGCGAGTGTAATGGTCCAGTAGGCTGCCAAGTTTGGTGCTTCTGCGACTTATAGTTTCTTTGTCTATATTCTTCTTTGCACGACCGCGTCTCCTTTATATATATAGATTAGAAAAGGTTAGTCCATTTATGGGCATGGAGGGTTTAAGGAGTAAAACCATTTCCCCCTGTTTTCCTGTTGTTGTTATTATCATCCCCACCCAGGTATCTTGTCATGGAAACAACCCTCATTTATGATATGGGAAGTGGGGAGGGAAAATAACCAGCAGAAACTGTGGAAATGGTTTTCCTCCTTCAACTCCCACCCTGTAAAATGGACTATCTTTCTCTCTCTAGCACCCTCTAGTGGCCTCTGCCTGGATAATGGAACACTATCTTTCTGGTAATATTTATCATACATTATATTTTATTCTCTATTTTATATTGCATAATGTTAAATTATATGTTTATTTTATCTTATTTTATTTTGCAAAATGGCTGTGCTTGGAAGGGGGGAGGAACAATTTTTGAATGTTGGAAATCTTTCTCCCAAAATGGAGATCAAGGACATGTTTCCCTTCCAGAAGATTTAGAGTCCTCCCATAAAGCCCTAAATCCCAGAATATCAAGGCAGAAGATCCCACATTATGTGCGTGTGGAATCAGGTGACCCAGGGCCCTTCCACATAGCCCTATATCCCAGAATATCAAGGCAGAAAATCCCACAATATGTGCTTTGAACTGGGTTATTTGAGTCCACACTCAGATACTGTGGGATTTCCTGCCTTGACATTCTGGGATATAGGGCTGTGTGGAAGGACACCTTGAAGACAGAAGATAAATAGGCTGATTATCTATTTCTTTATTTATAATAATACTCTGCTTTATCTCGCTAGTAAAAGTAAAGGTTTCCTCCTGACATTAAGTCCAGTCGTGTCCGACTCTGGGCTGTGGTGCTCATCTCCATTTCCAAGCTGAAGAGCCGGCGTTGTCCATAGACACCTCCAAGGTCATGTGACCCAGCATGTGACTGCATGGAGCACTGTTACCATCCCACTGGAGTGGCACCTATTGATCTAAGCACATTTGCATGTTTTTGAACTGCTAGGTTGGCAGAAGCTGGGGCTAACAGCAGGAGCTCATGCCGCTTCCTGAATTCAGACCTGTGACCTTTTGGTCAGCAAGTTCAGCAGCTCAGTGCTGAACGACCAGGGGCAAATACTCAACCCTAAAGACTCCATTAGTGTTTGGAGTTTTATTCCTTAATGCAGTCGTTCTCAACCTTGTTTTGGCCTTCAATTCCCAGAAATCCTAACAACTGGTAAACTGGCTGGGATCTCTGGGAGTTGTAAGCCAAAACACCTGGGGACCCACAGGTTGAGACCCACTGCCTTAATGGATTGATGGCCACCTTATTTGCACGCTTGCTATAAGTCCAATTCAAAGAAGAGGAAGCAATATCATGTATCAGATGGATAGATCTTGAAGGCATTTCTTATAAGACATGGCCATAATGTCATGTTTTTGGAATCTCATGTCAAGGTAATATCCCCAGTGTGATGAGCCGGAGTTGTCCATAAACACCTCCAAGGTCATGTGGCCGGCATGACAGCATGTAGCGCTGTTATCTTGCTAAAGGGGAGTAAAAAAATATTCTTGGCTTTTCTTTGTGAATGAAGATTTAGGAAGGACCCATCCCATGCTTTCCATAATTGCGTTGATAATTCGGAGGTTGGATGTGTCCGAGCCTGTGCAATGAACCTTTCTGGTGGAGTGCAGCGTGCACAGAACTGGCATCACCCTTTAAACCAAAAGTTCGTGTGCCAGGACCTAGCAAGCTTAGGATGGTGGCAGCGAGGTCCTCAGGTCGTAGGTTTGGTTCGATTTCCTTCTCTTAGGTGGTTGACCTTACAGGGTTAGACGAGCACCATCTGCCGGGATTTGAAATCAGAGTTTTCCTTCTCCTAGGATGGTTGCCAAAGGGCTAGAGAACCCATCCTGCCCTTTGACGCTCTTTGTCAGACCCTTTGGTTGTGACCTGTCTGGCATGGGAGGCCCTACCGGTGGCTATTATGTCAGCGCCAGCATAGCTCACAACTTCATTAGGGTACGCAAGCCTCTCCCCCACAACAAGGGGGCGCCAACGGAGAAGAATATGTATATACCGTCTTGTTTCCAACAGTGCCTTGAAGCCGTTGCTGGATGGCTGCATGCAAGTAGATTGAGGGTAAATTCAGCAAAGACTGAGATACTGTGGCTGGGGCACCCGGTGGGTGGGTAGGTCTGGCTGCCTAGCTTGGATGGTGAGGAATTATGCCCGATATCCTCAGTAAAGAGCCCTGGGGTTGTCTTAGACCAGTGTTTCTCAACCTGGGGGTCAGAACCCCTCGAGGGGTCACAAGGGGGTGTCAGAGGGGTCGCCAAAGATCATCACAAAACACAGTATTTTCTGTCAATCATGGGGTGTGTGTGGGAAGTTTGGCCCAATTCTATCTTTGGTGAAGTTCAAAAGGCTCTTTGACTGTAGGTGAACTATAAATCCCAGCAACTACAACTCCCAAATGTCAAGGTCTATTTCCCCTGAACTCCATCTGCGTTCATATTTGGGCATATTCATGCCAAGTTTAGTCCAGATACATCATTGTTTTGAGTTGACAGTGCTCTCGGGATGTAGGTGAACTACAACTCCAAAACTTAAGGTCAATGCCCACCAAACCCTTCCAGCATTTTCTGTTGGTCATGGGAATTCTGTGTCCCAAGTTTGGTTCAATTCCTCCTCCACTGGTGGGGTTCAGAATGCTCTTTGATTGTAGGTGAACTATCAATCCCAGCAACTACAACTCCCAAATGACAATCTCTCCCTCCAATCCCACCAGTATTCAAATTTGGGCATATTGGGTATATGTGCCAAATTTGGTCCAGTGAATGACAATACATCCTGCATATCAGATATTTACATTACGCTTCATTACAATAGCAAAATCACAGTTGTGAAGTAGCATAGAAATAATTATATGATTGGGGGTCACTACAACATGAGGAACTGTATTAAGGGGTCACGGCATTAGGAAGGTTGAGAACCACTGTCTTAGACCCATTGCTATCGATGGATGCCCAGGTCTCCACCGTCAGCAAAACCATCTGCAGCAAGCTAGGTGCCTGGCCCCCTACCTATCCAGGGACAACCTGGCCATGGTGCTCCAAGCCACGGTCATCTCGAGACTAGACTACTGTAATGCCCTTTACATTGGCCTGTCCTTGTCCGTGATCCGGAAACTTAAGCTCGTCCGGAATGCCGCTGCACGACTTCTCACTGGAACCCCAGCGAGATGTCACATAATACCCATTCTTCAGCAGCTTAATTGGCTTCCGGTCGAGCACCGGATCACCTTCAAGGTGATGGTGTTAACTTTCAAGGCCTTGCCTGGTCTGGGGCCGCTGTATCTGAGGGACCGTCTCACCCCCTATCAACCCCAGAGGTCACTCCGCTCCGAACAATTGAACCTCCTTGAAGTGCCGAGGTTCAAAGCTATTCGTCTTACATCGACTCATGGCAAAGCCTTCTCTGTGATAGCGCCATCAATCTGGAACACTCTCCCAAGTGAAGTGCGGGCCTTGCAGGACCTACTATCTTTCCGCAAGGCCTGCAAGACCCATCTCTTCCGGCTAGCCTTTGATTGCTAAGCTGGATAACCCCCCTTATTAGTTTAGTTAACTTGTTGATTTTACTTCTGTATTTTTTTTATATGACTGTGAGCTGCTCCGAGCCCTTGGGAGTGGCGGCGTACAAGTCCAAATTTTATATATATATATATATATATATATATATATATATATATATATGCAGTAAATCTATCTATGTATATCAGGGGTGCTCAGAATGGTGATCGGGATCACCAGGGTGATCTTCGGGTCTCATCCTGGTGATCTTCAGGCCCCTGAACAGGTTTTTTGCTATTGGTCCTCTTCACGCGCCCCTGCACGCTGCAAAGAAGTCCTCCGTCGTTGCTCCTCCCCGCTCCCTGCTCGCGCGCCACCTCCAAAAGCTCCAGAGTCCAAGAGGCAGAATGGGCCCCCTCTTTTTGGATTCCTCCTCCTCCCTCCGTCCTTCTCCAGCCACTCAGAGTCGTAGGAGACCAAAGGGGCGGGCCTGATGACGCGATTCATGGCTGGCCCTCGCAAGATGCGCAGAAGCGCCCATTCTGCCTCTCGGACTTCTCATGAGCTCTTGGAGGCGGCACGCATGCTGGCGGCGTGGAAATAGGAGCAACGACGGAGGAGGAGGAGAAGGACGCGTTGGGGTCATTTCCTTACCGCATCTCAAAGGTCGGTCTTTTTACTTTGGGGTGGGTGCTTGATTGTTCTGTGGCAAGTCTCTTTGTTTATTTTTAATGTTTAATAATGGCCTTTTAGGTCCAAAGCCTCTCTGCTTGCTTTGTTCCTTGAGAAATATATGTTGGGGAATATGGAAATGTGGGAGAAATGGGGCGGTTGGATATGTTTTTGCATGCCCCTTTGTTTACCTTGCTGAGTATTAAATGGCCTTGCAGTTCAAAAGCCTCTCTTCTTACTTTCTGGCTGATAATAGGTGTGGTAATATGGCAGTGTGGGAGAAATAGGGTGGTTGGATGTATTTTTATGCTCTGTTTTATATTGCTGTTATTAAATTGAAATGTGGATGTTTTATAACTTCATTTTATGTAAACTGCCCCGAGCCTGCTGGAAGGAGCGGTACATAAAAATGAATAATAAATATAAATAAATAAATAAATAAGAAAATAGTTATACGTTTTACATTTCTGGGTAGGTGATGTTTGGGACTTGGTTTTTTAAAAAGTAGCTCCCATGCTGAAAAAGTGTGAGCACCCCTGATGTATATAATAAAAGTCAGTGTTTGCGGGCAGTAGTGCGGTGGTGCGGAGGGAGGAATATGTGCCAGCGTTTCGATTGGTTGCCACTGTGGGATTATTTGCATAAAGGACACTGATTGACCAGCCTCAAAACTCCAACATTCTACAGCCCCAGACCGAGGGGATTGGTTGCCACTGAAATGGTATTTGCATAAAGGACTCTGATTGGCCATCTACATTCCAACATTCTAAGAGGTGACGCAAAGGGAAAGTAAAGACCTCAGGCAGGCAGTCACGCGGCCCACAGCAATAACGGACCAGGAACAAATTTGGCACACAGGGGCCCAATGGCCCACTTCACAACCTGGTATGGTTTAGGGCAGGATGGTCCACGAACGATGGGATTTGCAGTACCTTCACCTGATTCACTACTCAAACAACACTGTAGCCGCTATAAATCACAGACCAGGCCCAAAATTGACAGCAAGGCTTCCTTAACTTGATTTTCTTGACTAGGCCTCAGGTCATGGGATATTGTTTAGGGCCTGAATTGACAGTAAGGCTTCCTCAACTTGATTTTCCTGACTAGGCCCCCAACAATGACAGAACAAGATCAAACTTGCCACACAGATTCCCCAAGATGCACTCTACATCCTGGTGCCGTTTGAGGGAGGATGGACCATAGATGATGGGACTTGCAGTACCTTCACTCACTTCCTGAAAACAACGCGACCCTCATCCAATGGCCAATACAGACCAAAATTGGCACACAGAACCCCCTTGACCCACTCTACACCCTGGTGCTGTTTCAAGGAGGATGGGCCACAGATGATGGGACTTGAAGTACCTTCACTCACCATCTGAGACTGCTGCAACCCTCATCCAATGAATGATCAAGACCAAACGTGACACACAGAGCCCCCATGACCCACTCTATCTTCTACTGCAGTTTGGAGGAGGGTGGACCGTGGATGATGGGACTTGAAGTACCAAAGACCAACCTTGGCACACAATTAGGGTTGCCATTTTTTGATATAAGAAATAAGGGACATTTACGGGATTTTTCACAAAAAATAAGGGACACTTTATTTAAAAACTTGAAACGCAAACATTAGGTAGAAATAGTTAACAGAATAAGATAATGATTGAAACTCACAAAAGAAACTGACTTAAACCCTCTTAATAGTACATGGTATGTTTCTGCATGCTTTGTCATGCAGAAAAAACATTAACAGAACTACCTAATTTTCTCCATCTGTAGTTAGTACTTGACTTTGCTGACTTTAAAAGTGCACTGTCTAAACATTAAAATAAAATAAATTTTATAAGACAGTACATCTTCATGATTATTATGTCGATAGTTAATAGAATCGTATAGTATGGGATGCACAGCATTGTATAGTATTGGGATGCACAGCTAGGCCTATTTTAAGAGTAACTCTCAAGCAACCAGAAACTATCTTTATCCAACATGATCCAACATTCCCCTTGGGTAACGGTTAATTAGTCTACTGTACTTTGAAAAAGTCCTGTATCGCCTCTTCCTTCCAATGGGGACACAGGCTGCCCTGCAAGTTGGAATCCCCAAGGAGGCATTGCCATGGAAACCACAGCGCGCACATTCCTCTGGTCAACCCCACCCAGTCCTGTCCTGCTAGTCAAAAATAAGGGACAGGGCCTGAAAAAAAGGACACAAATTTTAGGGCCAAAATAAGGGACCTTTTTTGAGCCACGGCACACTTTTTACATTTGCAAAATCCTGGGGCACACCACCAACCAAAATGACACAAAATGACACTCTAACACAGTAATACATACAGTTAATATGTTTTTGAATGTATTTATACATTCAGTGTGAAACCCGGGCCTGTTTCGATGGACACAACATAGCTATCCTGGCAGGAATGGCAGAAAGACACAAACTTCCCACACAGAACTCCCATAACCAAGAGAAAACGCTATAAGAGTTTGGTGGGCATTTACCTTGAGTTTTGGAGTTGTAGTTCACCTATATCCAGAGAGCACCGTGGACTCAAACAATGTTGGATCAGGACCAAACTTGGTATGAATACTCATTATGCCCAAATATTTGGGGAAAACAGACCTTGACATTTGGGAGTTACAGTTTCTGTGTTATAGTTAACACACAATCAAAGAGCATCATGAACTCTTGCAACAATGGAATTGAACCAAACTTGGCATATTGAACTCTCATTACCAACAGAAAGTGCTGAAAGGGTTTGCTTGGGAATTGACCTTGAGTTTGGAAGTTGTAGTTCACCTACACCCAGAGAGCACTGTGGGCAGGAGGGGAAAGAAAGGGTATTGAGGTTCCA